>VDFB02373365.1:107625658-107652457 GCA_007258455.2 Sequoia sempervirens | reverse complement strand
CAACCATGAGCTCTCCAATTAATATGGACGTACCACAAAGATAGAGAATGATCTAGAGACATTAGAGAACACTAAGAAACAATAGAGAAGCATCCGCAACAACTAAGATTAACAAAATCACACAATCTTCATTCAGGAACACTGACAAAGACCACAGAAACAAGTTATCAGACCACAATACAATCAAAACTTCACATGGACCTCTAATATTTCCAGTAGATGATCTAGAAATACTCAACAATAAACCCTTTAATCCACACCAACTAATCTTCAACACACAGAACAAGACACCTTCATGACCTGCACAGTTCCACTAGGAACCTAGAATACTTTACAATTTTCTTAATATCCTCAACATATAGAGCCTTTAATATGCCAAGTGCTAATAGTGTTGACATCAATGACAACCACATATCAGAAACCATATCCAAAACATACAACAAGTGTAGCATTTGATCTTAGGCCTTGAAGGGCTAGAGAATGGGTTGCTGCAGAATTTCCAGTCTTGTGCGGATCCATAGCCCCTGCTAAGTACCCTCTTCTTCAAAAAGAAATACTTCATGTTGATCATCTACAAACCTGGGATCCACTTGGTTGTTGTCCTTAGATGGCAGTATCTTGTCCCATTTCCTTTCTGAGGTGTCGACCTTATTTTTGTGATGTTCAATGTCATGGGCCAATGACTTTTATGAATTTTTCCTATTGCAGTCATTTGAATGTGAAGGAGGATCATAAATGATCAGGGAGGAAGGACTCCAAGTTGCATCCTATAGTCAGTCAGGTGCCTCATCTCTGTTGGCGGATATCTCAGTACCTCTACCTTTTTCTTCTCTTCTTTTATGTTTGTGTATCTCCTCATGATGTTCACTGTCACTATAGATGGAGAAGGAACCCCTCTCCCAACCTAAAAAATCTAGTGCATCATCGTTTGGAGGTTCAAGTAGTATGTCTTCATCGCTTCCAACCTCTGAGATGCAATCTTCTTTGGCACGAGTATACCTCCGTAGTATATCTCCTAATGGAAAGAATTCATCAATTGATGGCACCTCATCAAGGGGACCAAAATCTACTATGTAATTTCTCTCCAAGAACTCACCATAAAGCCTTTCATCCATGGTGCACAAATGCTTTTCAAGAGGAAGAAATTCTTGATGACTAGTGGACAATGTTCCAATGTGTTTTGTTTCATTGTTTGGAGACTCGAGACTACATTGTTCTTCTTACGTTGTTGTCTCAATATCCTCATAAGGGTTTCCTTTAGCTAAGTTGTCACTTGGCTCTGGCTCTTGATTCTCACATTCCATCCTCGAAGTAACTACATGAATTTGTGTACTTGGCTTCCTCACTTATTCTTTGACTTGCTCAATGGCTTCTTGGCACATTTTGCATGTGAGCTTCGAGTGCGATGAGTCATGGATTTTGTACCAATTCAAGAGCCACAACACCTCCAGATCCACTTGATATCTTAGTTCAAACCAATCCCTCACTAATCTTGAGATGATATGGTTGTATCTTTCCACTATCAAATATCCATCATCACTTGGGAAGGAAATTGGATAGTGGACAGTCATGGAATACAATTGTTCCCACTCCTCCACATCTTCATTTTCGGATGCTTGGTCATTGTAATTCATGAAGGAGAGGTCTTATAATCTAATTTCACTCCTATAGTCATGATCATTTTTTGCTTCCCCAAGGCTTTCAGCTTCTTCCTCTTTCTGTTCTTCAGTGATTTGTTAGTTGTTCCAGCATGCACTGTTGTAAACTTTTTTAATTCATCATCGACTACCAATGGTTCCTCCTTTAGAGTGGAGGACTTCTTTCTATTGATAGAGGGAAAGCCTTTTGAATTAGTTACCATCAAATTTTCATCAAGGCACTTTGTTGTCCCAATGAAATTAGCTTCTTTTTCCTGGTTCTCGACCTCTATGTTTGTTGTCCCAGCACTAGCTTGTGCCAAATTTATTGCTTCAACTTCAATGTGTTGTCCTCGAGATTTTGATAGCTCTTCTGCCTCATGGGATACCTCATCCTCATTGAAAGTTGGCTGCTCCAACTTGTTCAAGCAGCCCTTGACATAAGTGATAATGTTTGCACATGAAGAACAAGTTAATTCTAAGTGAGGTGCATTGTGAAATCTATACCAGGTAGACATCAATACCTCCTCCAATCTTGGTTCATCTTCACTGCACAAACATTCATGGATCAGCTCCTTGAATGCCTTGGCTACCATGTTAATCATTTCCTCTTCTAGGTCTGCGAGAGCCAAAGGTTGATATATTTCCCAAAAGAGCATTTCTCCTTGCAAGACTCTTTCAATTCTTCTCAAGAAAGTTAGACATCCCAATTCGGTGTGTCTGCAAGTGCAATGGATTTGAAATTTGTCTGCCAATGTGAATTGTTGCAATGGTTTCCTCAATCTTTTATTCAAATTTGCATGTAGCTGAGTGATGTTAATTTGCATGTGCTGCTCCATTTCAACTCATCTTTTGTTTTCCTTCAAAAAAAAATGATTTTAAGCTTCAGCATTAAAAGAGATCTCCTTATCTCAAATTTCTTCTTGAAGGTTCTCTTTTTGACTTCCAACTTTCAACTTTGTAGCCTTGACATTCCAGTCCTCCTTGTAGTGCCAGTTTTGTGGATGGGTGCTAGGAGAAGGGCATGGAATGAATGGGGCAGTTTCTTTATTCAACCATGTCTTGATTCAGCCCTCCTTCTAGTGCCAGTTATGTTGATGTGTTTTTTATGCACTTCTCAACACAGGTAATGCATAGGTGCATCACCTCTCTTGAAAGACAATCTTCCACAATCAGATTGTAGAACACTATCCCAAGGTCTCTATTACCAGGTCTTGACAATGCTTGGAATACCTCAGTTGATTCATTTGATTTTCTAGAATCACAAGGCAGACTTACGGATGATTTACAAAGTGTGTGAAGGTTAGTTTGCAGATGGAGTTCTTAAAGTGTAGATTTTTTGCTCAATTGCTACAGGTTCAAAGAGTAATCTAGGACTCCTATTTCAGCTGTAGATTTGGATTTACAATGTGCAATGAACCTTAACTTAGGTTACTTATTACAAAAAAAGGAAAAAGGGCAGGGAAGAGAGGAAGTTCCTAGACCTGAAACTATGAATGAATAGTGATCATGGAGGCTACTACAGTAGACAAACTTCCCAAACTGGGTTTTTCTTGGCCAAGAGGAGCCTACAGTTACACAAAACCAGTACAATCTTCTCAAGACTACAGATTTTCATATTGCACACACAAACATCATGAACATGCAATTGAACTAAGTTGCAGCAATGAAGTGAATAAGCTCAAACTAGCTTTACAAAGTGATTTATCATCAACAAACAACAAAAATAATGAACTAGAAATTCATCAAATATAGTAACAGTAAACACCATCATCACTTCCACTCAAACAACTAACAACTAAAACTAATAGGGAAGTAGAACCATGCATGCATAATGAAGAAACACAAGAGAAACACCCATAAATCATGCAATATAGTTCTCTATTGCTAAAAAATTCCTTTGCACCATCTCTCCAACCATCTACAAATGAAGGGAGACACCTATTTATAGTTTTCCAAAGCCCAAATGAATGACTAGGATTAATTTGCATTGTGTGGTTCAAATTTGTTTACATTAGGGTTTCACCTACCCCCCATTTTCCAACAATTTAAAATACATCATTTTTCTCATTCTTATTTTTTCTTCTAGTGCCTCGTCACTGTAGTAGAAACTACCTAAAGGTTGCCTTCCATTTGATGTATTCCCAGCATTTTCTTCAGTTAGCTAGACGATCCTTGCTCGCAGATTTGCATCATTGTGGAGTAGATTAACTACCTCCTAATTTGATTACACAACTTTTGAAGGATCACAATCATTCGATGAAGAACGAGGTAGCTCCCCATGTGTTCTTAGCACTATTTCTTCTAACATGATATCATCTGCTGCTAGTCATCTATGATGAACTTTAAGTGCATCACCTATAAATTAAAATTCTCTCCTTGGTTTGGCCTTGCAAATGACCAATGTATTCTTTGCAAACTTGGTAGGTAGTACACCTCTCTTTTTTATCTTTAATTTTGGAAAATAGCCCCTTGTTTTCTCAGTATTGATTCCTCTGGGGTAGGTTGTCTAAGCCCTCCATCTTATGGAAATTGATTCCCCTTTATAAAAAATATTCCTTTTTTTAACAACCTTAGATCTCCATTCGTGCCCCTCGTATAGGGATCCTTTGGTCATAGAATTTTCATCCTCATTTGTATGCCATGAAAATCCTTCATATGTTGATTCCCTTGATAAACCTTAATTAGCTACCCTACATGGAAGAAGAAATCAATTAGGCCCAATAGAACATAAACTAATGCAACCATTAATAAAAGCCTTTGGATTTTCCCTTAAATACAACTTTGAACCATCCCCCTATTTAAATCATCCTCTAAATTCCTTTAACCACTTTTTGTCATCGGGGAGCTTATCCTATTTCAATTTTGCAATTCAAATTCATCACTTCAAATGCACACCCCACCTTTGAGTATTAATTACCATATTTAAATCCTCCTCACTTTCAATTACTTGATACATTCTTTGTGCTCCTCTGGTAAGTCACCACATACACCATGTGGCCAACTGTTAATGTGTGATTTATTACTTTATGTTTCCTTAAGCTTTCAATTGGATTGAGTAGTCATTATATTGGTGCTTGAAATCACCTTTCCTTGAGAACTAGAATGGATTTGGCACCTAACATGAAGATTGAAGTAAGTGTGTTGAGTAGGAGAAGAAGGGTGGGGAGATGTTAGATGCCAAATGTTTGGGAATAGCATCACCCCGTCAGAAACCCACATGAAGTTCCCCACCAACAAACAAGGGCGTGGGCTCCGCTTACATGATGGTAGGAGGTTGGCGTCCATCCTTAGGATAGTGGCCATCAGAGTCAAGACCCCACCACCCTCAATTGTTGCATTCAATTTTTATCTAGCTCTGAAAGTATTTTAGCCAGTAATCTTAACTTCATAAACCCTGTGATGCTCGCCCTTTAATTACAAAGAGGTCCACTTAGACTCCTATGTAGAAGTTCCAAATCAATGAATCACAATGAGCCACAAATAATTGTAAGCAAGTATACGCTCACAAAAACAACAACCATTCATCTAAGAACCACTAGTTGGTTACACGATAAACCCTTCATCATTCGTCACTGTGGGCCTTCTACAATGTGAGTTCCCTTTGAAGTAGGTATTTCACCGATTGAATCAATTCCTTCCCATTACAACAAGGTTTCAAGGAAAAACTTTAAAGGAAGTGCCTTAAAATCATTCGAAGCTCACACCAATTCATTTTCTGATTTTCATTTTTTTATTTCATCACGGATGATTCACTCCTTTTAAGCTATCGGTGAATCACACCTCTTAGCTACAGAGGAAGCAGGCTAAGACATCCTACACATAGCTCAAATACATTTGAGACAATTCACACAGACATTATTCATTCAACAGGGCACTACATGTTCCACAAAATCGTTCCTTACCGTCATTTGTACAATACCATTAGTTGCATGGAAGACAGGTTGTGGGAACCTTAGTCAGTAATTCCACCTATGGGGTTAAGAATACGGGTTCCACCGTTGGAGTGTCATTGTAAGGATAAGAGGCAGCTGAGGGGCCACAAACTTCATAGTTAAGAGTCGTTGGGAGGGATCGTGTGGGGTGCCACATTTTGGAAGTCATGGCGACAACAACATTTTGAAGCATGGGGCCCATGAGGGAGATTGTCACGGATATGAAGAGGTCCAAGGTACCCGATGGACCTACCATAGTCCCTCTCCCTCCATAACCATAGTCGTGCCTCCTTCAGTTGCAAGTTCACCATCATACTCCTCCTATGGAAAAGGTAATGATGCAATCAAGAGGGAGCCTACTATGTTCATTGTTGTGGTTCTAAAGATAAGCCATATTGCTAACATCTCACCAATGCGTAGTCATTCATTTATAGTTGAGCGTACTTGGTTGCACCATTGATCATCTAGAAGAATAATAATAACTATTATTCACATTATCAACATGTGCCTCAATTGAAACCTCCTCTGAAGGCCAAGTGTTTTACAATTTAGCTTGATTAAATCTTCCAGATAAGCTCTAAACACCTTCCCAATCGGTTTGCCTCACGTACTTTCCACCAGTACCCCATATCAATCAATCCAAGGAATAGAGTGAAGCATGGAACTTCACCACATCCACATTGTTTACGAGAGGAGGAAGGCAGGGTGGTTTTCTTGAATGTCATTGAGGGACGACAGCGAAAAATGGTGGTGAGATGCATGGACCCCACAACAAAGAAGGCTGCTAGGATAGTGTGACCAGGATGTTGGTGTTGAGAGGGACGCAGGAATTCAGAGGTGGGAAGTCAGCCAAATAATGCCACTACCAAAGTTGGAGAGAAAAATGACATTGTTGGTGTCAGATCCCACACGGGATATTGTCATCGAGCCAAGGAATATGGGGCGTTGTGGTTAGAATGTTGTGAGAGCAATGGACAATGTTAAACGGTTGCCTACCTAATCTACCCCATAGGACACCAATACCTTTCCCTTTTTCTGGTATCTACATGGTAGTTTTGGATCAAATAAAGATGTAGTGTCAATGCACATTCACATATGATCTACAAGCACCAAGGGAACTCGCTTCATTAAAGATACATTGCATTCGACCAACAAACTAGACTTCAAGAAACAAAATCATTTATAATTTCTTATGACAATGCCATTCTTTGTCCAAAGCCATAGTATTGATCTCACACGTGCTCGAGCGCAATTCCACTCCCTGACCCAACCCCCTCAAGTATGCGTAAGACACAACATCTTATTATGTTTTTGAAGAGCATTCTTTTAAAAAGTTACATGGTATTAGTCGGATAGGCTCTTTCTTTGCTGGTCACTATGAGATCATTTGTTAAAGAATACATTGAGCTGTTGACAAGGCCCCCTTCATGTCCTTGGCCTTGGATCATTCTTTTATCCCATTGAGACGAAAAGAATGTGGTGGAGGCTACTTTGAAATTCTACTCTAGCCAATAGCATTTTGAATGGTGGCACCTGCAAACGAAATATTTTCCAATAGGTCCATGTGTCATGATGTGTAACGCAAGGATGGATAAGTCATCTAAGCCACACAAAAATGGATGTTGCAGACCCTGCAATGTAGTAGTCCGAGCGAGCTATGCCATCAAGAACAATAATAAAGAGACAACCTCTCGCATTATGATGCCCGGAAATAGCTTGATGACCGTGTTGAAGCATCCTCTTTGTAGTTTTGTGTTCCTTGTTTGACTACGTCACCTAATTAGGTAAATATCTTGTATTCCTTCCTCCAATCATCCACATGATAATGATCATCGTAACACTTTGAGATTGTGCAATTTGATTCATGATGTTTACAATATTTCCCTAATGGTCTCCATGATTCTCATTTCACCATTGCCATGGTGTTTTCCGATCTAAACAGCATACAATCCCATCATTCCATTGTTATTCTCACTTTTTTTTAAATCTATGAAGAGTATGTGTTACCTCTAATTACTATCACCCCCGGTCCCCTTGGAATTCCTTTAAATATACATGTGTTGCAGGTGCCATGAGTTGATCCAACACCCCCCTTTATGCAATACTTGCAGAGGCATCAGGAAAAGGATGTCGTTTCAAGAAGAATAATGTGGATGGCCGAGGTGGAGTGGTTGCCAAGGGAGCAGTGCAAAGCAGATGGAGGTCTACATGGTGGACTTTGCATGGGTGATGTTCGTCAGTGGGAGATGTTAGGTTGGGATGGTATGCGAAGCCAGTGAGAATGCTTTCTGTGTGGGTGGTAGCTCACAAGAAGTCATTTGAAAAATACCGCCTATAAATGGCAAGAGACAGACAAAGACCCACACTGTAGGTCCTGTATGGATAGCCACCGTGAGAAGGATATGCAGAGTCATGTATGTGGATGGCAACCGACAAGCAGATGATTGAATAATTCCAATGAGGAAATGGCAAAAGACTAGTTATGGCCTGCAATAAGGAAACAATGTTGGTGGGTCACAAACTCGCACGACTAGGGGGGCAGCAAATCCTTTTTGTTGTAGATGGTGTCGGGGTGACATCCTCCTACAAATGGCAGTTTGTGAGTGTGGACCCACCAACGAGCATGGACTCAATATAGCTTAGTTGTTAGGAAATGGAGGTTGTGTGGGGGAAAACCATGCGCGAAGACCCGCAAACATTTAGACTTAAGAATTTTGAAGCAATGGGGTTAGTTGATTTTGTAGCAATGGAAAAGATGGAAGGACCAACTACAAATCCCACCATGTGATCGGATGTCAAAGGTCAGCCACTATGAGAATAGTAAAATGGGAACAGAGTCCCACCTAAGATGACCCACAATTACGGGTCCGCAAAACATGGGTGTAGGGTCCACACTTCAGGAAAACACTGGGGCTTGGCCATAGGAAAACAATGGAATGCAGTGACAAAAAACAAAGGGAAACCTAAGAACGTGGGTCTGTAAAGGTCAATGGATGCCAAGAAAAAAGTAAACAGAAGCCCATAATCTCCTGCCCACAAGGCTAATTGACTTGGTGAAACTTTGGTTGGTGAATTGGGCCAATATGAAATTGATCATTTTAGGCTTAGGGCCAACTTAGGTTGGGAAATGGGGGTACGCAAAATGGGAAGAGGGAAAAATCACCCACCAGAGTGAAAAGAGGGGGTCCCTTCCTTCGGCGGGGAATGCGGGAAAAACATGCACAACAATAACAACAGAGGAAAGTGAGCTTTCACAATATCCACATTTATGGGCTATGCATTTTAGTGGAATGTGGGCCTATGGTAGTCATTTAATAGTGGAAGAAAAAGACAAAGGATAGATAAATTGTGACTATGTTGTTAGTGTTGAATTTCTTCACGAAACTGAGAAGAAATTTTATGTTGGATTCATCCAACAAATTATTCTAGTGGACTATGGTGAAAATAGTCCTATATTGTTAAAATGTAAGTGGATTTGACATCTATAGTACAATTTGATGAGTATGGATTTGTACGCGCAAATACAAGACAATTTTTATCAAAGATGAATGGGTCATATGTTTCCCCTCTTCAAATTAACAAATCATTTCTAATTGATTATGTAAGAAGCCTAGGATTGTTGTATTTCATTCAAACAGAGTCTTGTTCAAAATTCAAATTCATGGAAGTTGTTGATATAATGCCTAATGGGAAATATGTTAATTTACAAGAAACATTCAAACAAGTGGATGAAGATGATGATGGAGTGTTTGAAGAAGACATTTTGATTACTAATGAAGAGATTGGGAGAGAGAATGCATTGCATGTCACAGATGAGGATGAGGAAGAAAATCAAGTAGATGTAGACATGAATGATCAAGATTCTGATCTTGTTGGAAATGCAAATGATTATGATGATGTTTTGTCACCTTAAGAGGTTAGCTTGTCACCTAAACTTTGGCTATATGTATGGTGTAATTAATTATTGAATGTAATAAAGATCTAATTATAGGTATGCGTATTCACTGTTGTTTTACTAATACATTTTTTAATGTAATCATCATTATTCTACTGGTACATTGTATACAAAACTTGAGATGTTCACTACTGAATTGAAGTGCATTTAAAGTTAGGTTCAATCATTCTCCTTAGTTTTCTTACTTCAATTGAAAATTTGAAATTAATTTTGTTTATTTAGAATATAATTTCTTGTATGTCCTATATGTTTTCTAGATGCAAAAACATAATGAAAATTTGTGATTTAATAATACATATAGATCTATTAACATTAGGTGAACTAAGCCTCCCCATTACAAACAAATAAATGATCTCTAAGGTCTTATTGACACTGAAAGCTAAAACTGGGAGACTACAAAATTAGAAAATTGTTCAATATTTTCAATAAAATGATATCTAAAATACTGCATTCATAATAAAATCCAATACCGCACTACCATAGTAGACAATAGAGGTATGTGCAAGGTGGCGAGACATATAGGTCAATGTACAAATGCTTGCCACAATACTGCGGAAACCAAATATGAATACCATGGGTGGCAGTGAGAACATGTTAACAACTAAAGTAAACAAGTAAACAATGACACTACAGTATAGTAGTGAACAATCACTCAACTGCTATAATTAACCCAATGTCTCACGGGAGTCCAAAGGGGTATGCACGGAGTGGTAGTACTGCTACCACTACCCCATAGCGGTCTTGATATGATAGAGCGATATGGTGGTGAATAGTCACTCAACTGCTAGAATTAACCTACCATCTTGTGGGAATCCAAAGGGGTGTATGTGGGCTAGCGATATTGCTAATTCTACCTCACAGTGGTCTTTAAATGATAGAGTGGTACTACAATACAAGTTATCAAAGTATTAAATGATTACACCGTTTGATTTCCCAATATCAACAACATGTATTCAAACTCGAAATATGGGAAAATTCTAAAATATTTTGCATGAATTGACATTAACAGTGAGGTGACTAAGCTCAATAGCAAATATTACTTGGGACTTTATGACATTTTGAAAATCATTCACAAAGCTCAGCATACTGGAGGAAAGGGAGTTCAAGTGGGAAAACTCTGTAGTTATTATTTCACCAGGTAAGTTCACAGAACCCTCTATAGCAAGTGTATGAGAACTGAATTTGTTTCTACAAGTAGACACTTAAAAAATAAAGTAGGAGTAAATTATTTGCCACCCAAAAGAAGTCAACTTGTGAGTAAAAAGGAAGATTCTACAGTTTCTAAATCAAAGAAGAGGTCCCTACAACAATCCATTTTAGATGTGTTACCTAATTCTTTAGAAAAAGGATCCAAAAAGGTGTTTAAAGACACAACCCATGGATGTAGAGACCCAATTATCCCTATCTTAGGGTGGGATATGTTTTGGTACTTTTATGAAAAAGGGTTGAGAAGATTCCAATTTCGAATCCTTGGACCTTAGATTTGGCCATATTGATAGTCCCAAATGTCTTTGTAGATATTGATTTTATTAAAGTATTGGCACAATATTATCACCCAGCTACCAGGACAATAAGAATTCCAAATGGTTCACCATTAGTGGTGCTAACTAAAGAAGCAATTATAGAGTGTTTTATGTTAAACAAGCAAGCTATCACTAAGATTGACTTGGAAAAAAGTGAGTAGGATTATAGGAGATTGAGAAAAACCTACAAGAGTGATGAAATTCATTTACACATGAAAAAGGGTGTAAACAATAGGAGGATACCTATCTCCCCCTCCCAAAATGAGCCATTTTCCATAGAATACTTCCAAGTATATTTCAAAAGAATTTATTTTGCTTTGTGCCACATGCTTGGAATAGATATTGAAGAGAGGATGCCAACCTATCTCATGATGATGGCAATGAGGATACAAAATCTTGAATTCAACATTGAGTATGACTTTTTTGTTGAAATTTAGAAAGGGATACATGAGGGATTTTTGCAAGTAAGAGAGAAAAAACTTAGCTCCCATCACTTTCAAGTAATAATCTCTGTTGTGTCATTTAATATTGTACCAAAACAAAAATAGATGGACTAAAAGAATGTGTTTGGGAATGACTGATGATGAAGGGAATAGGTTTCCTGTACAAAACTAGTGTTATCTAGGATAGTAGATATAAAAATAGTGATTATGTAATATTTCATGATGATTTTATAGTAAAGGTCATGGACACTCTTGGTCATATTTCACCAATATTTCCTAATAAAGTCATGCAAGTATTAAGACCTTTAGCATTGAAGCTAGAGCAGGGACACACTCACAATTTTGGTGATTGATTCTTCTTAGCAAACCAAATGGAAATAAGGGCCTATGGGTATCCTCAATCCCCACATGTTTTACCTAAATTTTTTTCTATTTGAATTCATTTTTATAATTTATGCAAAAAATGTTATGGATGGAGCAGGATGTTATGAAAAGATAGAAAAAGGGGACATTCCTCCTTGACCTAACTGAATGTGAGGAGCTATCCATAGGGTCTGACACTCTTGAAGAACTATAGAACTATTTGAAGATTTGGTATTCATTGAATTCATGAGGATAAATTTTCTTTGATCCTCAAGAGCATATTAATTTTATAAAGCAGACACTTCTCACTAAAGCTAGGATTACCCATGTAATGGATTATGAAGAAAATGTAATAAGAAATTGCTTTACACCTGATGAAGTTTTTCAAAGGAAGAGGAAGTGGGAAATAATAAAGAGTCTTGAGGAGGAGAAGAAGGAAAGGGACACTAGATTCCAAGGATTCTATGTTGAAGAAAAGGATCCTATCAAAAGGATGAATGTAATAATTGACAACTTTGAAAGGTTATATGTTGAACTAGAAAAGGAACTTGAGGGTCAGTATTTGAAACCCTTCAAGATTCCCATCAAACCAAGTGGTATTGTAATCATAGAGCCCCTACCAAACACTGCCACAATACAATCAGAAGCATCCCCTGAGAAACCAAGTCCTAAAAGGCAGAAGACACATGGAGTGGCCTCCTTAGTGGCATATGAAATAAGTGGAGTAAGGGATACTAAAGAGGTAGTTGATGTACTTTTGAATTTTAAAGATGATGAAGTTGATCAGCCACCACCTAAGCTTGCAAATAATGCTCACAAACCAGAAGAAATAGTGGATGTACATGGGCATAATGATCAAGAAGTGCATAATGATGAAAGGGTGATTGTTTCCCTTAGATTTATTGAAGATGATGAATTTATTCAAACTCCCAAGTTTAAGGATTTTTGGTTTAAGATGAAAATGAAAGAATTTGAGGAGATACTCCAAATTAATAATATGGGCACTGAGGAGTCACATCATGACCAGATTGTTTCCCAAACTCTTAAAGAACTCAAGATTAATGAAATTACTGTTAGCCCCCAAGAAGCAAGAAAACTGGTCTTAGAAAGCAATATACTAATTATTCCTAGGATGGAGTTAAAAAAGATATTCTTACTAGATCAAGTAAGAAGCCAAGAAGATCCCATGTTGGTTTCTAAATTCAATTCAGATGAGGGAGTGGCATAGGTTACAATCCAAGACTTGAAACCCTAGTCTTTTGGAAAAAGAAAAAAAAGAATAGAAAAACCAAGATTGCTTGATGTTGTAAAAGAAATGAGAGGAATTGCCATGGTAAACACACTTCAAGACACATCAGCATTAGAGGCAGCTACTATGACAATGCACTCAACAATGTTTACTAGGGATTTGGTTAAAGCTATATAACTTAGATTGGTAGAATATGAGAAAGCATAGACTAATTTGAATGATGAAGTGAATAGGTTATTCATAGAAAATGTGAAATTGAAACAACAGTTGAAGGGAGTAGGTCCTTCCCAAAACAAAAAATTAATAGTATACCAGCCCTCTGCCATCTAGAATGATACAGGTGGAATCATTGTTGAACAAGTTAATGTGCTAAAAAAAGAAATTGAGAAGTTGAAAAAGAGTAATGAAGAAACAAAGGAAAGAGCAAAGCGAGAAACCCTCGGGGTATTGGAATAGATCTTGGAGCATAGGGTTAAACTAATTGTGGACTAATTGGAAAATTTGTATGAATGTTATGTCTCCTTGTCACAAGTAGTTGATTAAATAAAGGCCCATGTACCTATATTACACCCCTTGTTGAAGAAATGGAAACTTGTACATCACACCTTAATGACTTTGTGCAGAATTTTACAAAGGAGTGTTGAGGCCCCTACATCTTTAAAGCCTACTAAGAAAATGGTCTGAATGGTCACAAATGAATTTCAGTACATGTCTACAGAAGACAAAAATATCAAGGCAACAATGGATTCATTTCACATGCTAAAGTAGTGGTTCATGCCTAAGATACTAAGGGATGATGATCAACTGAAAGGCTCCAAAGATTGGACAGATGAGTTTCAAAAAATTGTTCCCAACTACCTCACTAATATATAGAAGGATGGTGACATAAATATTCACCACCTCAATTTAACCTTGGATGGAATAATTTCCCTGGATGTTGGGTACTCAAAATTCATTACAGATACCAAAGGTTTATTAAACAACAGATGGAAGAGTCACTTGGCCAAAACACAAAAAATCTAGGAGTAAAAATGGCCTCATGATTACATGGTGTACCAATGGGAGAAGAAATATCTAGCTCTCCTAGATGAATAGGCCTTGCAGTAAAGTACCAAGCCTTGCAGATACTATCATGGAGAGAGGACCTTGCCAGATCTGAATGATCACAGGTACCTTACGATGAGTAAAGGACTTCCATTTCTTGTGAGTGTTGTGGACTTCAACATCTGATAAATTCTCTTCACTTCTCATCTTTCATTGCTTTTAAATTTTTATGTAATCCTATGTAAACAACGATAATTAATACTTTTTTATTTATGTTAAAAGTGGGTAACTGACAAGACACTTTTTGACATGTCAGTTAGGACAAAATTTTGAAACGTATTGTAAAATATTTTTGAAGATCAATAGAATGAAGTTATAATTGGTGGTTGAATTCTAGTTTCAATTTTTTGTTGAAGTGAATTAATGAATGTTATCTTGTTGTCTCTAGTTTGATCTTTCCTTGTTATTTAAATCAATATATCAAGGGTATATTTGGTTTATCAAAACACATTTGTTGTCAAACAATTCATTTTATACTAAATTTTGGTGTCAAATCTTTGGTAATTTTGGTTAGTTTCATTACATTCAAATTCTAAATTATGGGAAATAATATGCAGTAAATAGATTGATGGCTATTTGGATAGTGGAATTAGCTCTCTTAGAAATTAATTGAAATATCTTGTCTTGAAATATCTAGAAGGATTATTTTAATTAAAGAGGATTTTGTGGTTATTTTTCTAACAATGATTTTACAGTGCAACTAGCTTGCTATTTTCATTCAAGATACAAGTCATAATCAAATTTAAGCACATATCAAGAAGATGGTACTCTACTTCAAACCCTCAACCTCACTTAGTTTAGTCTATTTACATGGGGATATTAAGGAAGTTTCTAAACAATTAATATATATCATTTGTTGTTTGTGAAGGAGAATCCTATGAGATCCAATATGGCAGTAGATCAATATCTAGTTTCTTTTTTGCTAATACTAAATGAGTTTAGGGTGATGTAGCAACCAATACATTAAACTTTAGAACATCAAAGTTTATAGTTATGGCAGTTGATACAGATCCTCCTACCATTCTTGATCCTTTGATTTCATTGGCCAAAGATAAGGAATTTTCTTTTTTCTCTCTCCTTGTACCATTTTAAATTTCAACATAATTGCAACCTTTTAAGATGTTAGATGGGCATTGAAACATTTTTAGGTTAACTCCATGTGCCATGCAATACCTAAATCATTCCTTAATTTGTGAGAGGATTTTCTTCAATCGCCTCTAATATGTTTCAACCGTTCATTGGCAATCTTTACATCATGTAGATGTTGCAAAGGTGGGTTGAAGGGATCAAAACCAATAAAATGAGCATAGTTTGATTCTTATTGTATAGGGTAGTAATCATATGGTTACAAATGGTGGGATAGAAACTAATGAAATGATATTTGACATAGTACAAAACCCTTTTAATTGGAAAGTTTTCCCATGATCAAATCCCCTAACTTGCTACTCTTTTTTCTAATTTTCATGAATTGTAAGAGAATAAACCTAAATAACTTGCATAGGATCAATTTTTGGACTCATACTAACAATGAGTTTTGAACCATTTGGTGATGCTTCTATGTATTTGTTCAAGTCTTGCAAGTTTAATGGATGCCTTAATTTTTATTATTAATCATTAGTTTGAAAATTACCATTGCAGAAAGTACCTTATGTGTTTATGCCTTCAAATTTTGAATTGGGCGGTGCTTGTAAAGTAAATGGGGAAGATGATGTCACAATTGGGAAACTTGTTGTGAAACATCAGGTTAGTAATTTTTGGATGTTAAGGCTCCCCAATTGGATATCAAAGATCTTTTCTCATCAACTTAATTTGGAATTTATGTATAAATGGATTCTTTAATGGTACAGGTCTTTACTAAGACAACACATGAGCCAAGGTTGACATTTTTTTTGTCCAAGTCAAATGGCATTCCTAGGCTTGGTTTCCAAGAATTTTTTGTTGATAATGTTGTTCTAGTTTGGTTAGTGTTGGTAGCCTTCATTCTATAATCTGAGTGTATCACCTTTCTTAAATTTTGAACAATGTTCTGAAATCAAGGGTTCAATATGCATATTTCAGGCCTATGTTGAATACTCCATTTAAGGCATTTGTTGACAAGGCTACAGTTTTTTAATTGATTTATCTTTTTGTTGCACGTTTGGACTTTCTTTTGTAAACTTGCAATATACAATGCACTTGTATTCTTTCTGAATTGAGACTAATATTAATTTTGTTGGTTGTATTGAGGCACAACTTCATTCATGGCGGAAAAGGCAACACTTTGTTGCTCATATCAAATGGCACATTGCATATAAAGGAGGAAATATTCTAGTTGGGTTATTGTTGACTACATTGAAGGAGAGAGCTTCATATATGGGACATGATCAACACTCTCCTTGGATTCTACACATTACAGCTTGCTCCAAGAAGATTTCCCATTTTGTAGAAGTTTTAAGAGATGAAAGGGGCATGTGCTCACATTAAAGGGCTTCAAGCATGTGTTTCCATCATTGCATAAGTATTTTGGAGAAGTTTCTTTCTTACAGTCATTTCTCTGCAATATTGTAACTCATATTTTTAGTCTTGTGACTAAAAATAACAATTGTAATACTCTATTTGTAAGTTGTAACTAGAACACCTTTCTTTTATAAATAAAGTTCACCAATTTTTCCTTCTCAATGACTATCTTACTATGTGCAATTGACGATTAATGTGTATTTCTATGTTTTATGCTTAAATCCTCAAAATCAATCAATTAAAATGACTAAATATACTACTAATTAACATCAATTAATAATTAAATTGACTAAATATACTACCAATTGACAAAAATCAATGCACAGTGAATAAATATGACTAGATATATGACTAGTGAAATCAATGAATAAAAATGACTAAGTATACTAAATCAATAACTAAATATACTACCAAATTGATCAATCAAAACAACCAATAAATGACTAAAAAATGGTTTAGTCATCAATATGATCGTGTTATATATGACTAGAAATAAACTACTAATGGTCATGTGACCAACTTTAGTCATTTATAAGCAATTTTTGTAGTTTTTTCAATGGTTTATTGTTGTTTTTGTACTAGTGTTGTAAGCATCTTAAACATCTTGTGCAAGACCTCATTGATTCTAATAATATCCTAATTGGAGGTGTTAATGATCAAGGTAATAAGTTTGTGGCTTCTCCTAATCAAAATTTGCTAATCTTAACCAATCCCATGCCTAATCATAATATTTCCTTTGTCAAAGCTAGTGAAACAAAGAATGAAGTGATGAATGTTGACAGAGATGATGAAAACATGAAAGATAATAAGAACAACCTTATGGATGATGTGATTTCATTTATTGATGCTATACCTTGTAAAGGCCTAACTAAAATTTCACTTAATATTTCTTTCTCACAACAAGACATACTTAAACACGCACTCGATGGTCCTCTTTACATAGCTAGAAGAATCAATGATAAGCCTACTAATGGATATTAATTGATCTCGTCTATATAGAGAATTTGATCACTGAAGAATTCATATTTGTGCATGAGCTTTATCAAGATACATATTAAAGACCGAGCACAATGGTTTTTCTTTCCCTATAATTGGCTTGATAAATCTCCCTCTAAAGGTTGGACCAAAAGAATTAACTATCTCATTCACCATCATATCATCGTTGTACCAATTTCATGTGAAGTTAGGCTATCCATGGCTTCACTCCATGAATGTCATCCCATCGTTTGTCCATAAATTCTTAAAGTTTCCTTTTGGAAATGAGATATTTATTGTGCATCATAGTGCCTTTAATCATGTGTCTTCTTGTGGGAACTTTTCATTGGATTGATTTTGGCCTAAGCCTATTGAACCTATTAGACCCTGTGAGGACTTATTTTTCAAATCCTACCAAAAGTTTAAGGCAAAGCACATAGCAGAGTTATCCCTTAGTAATATACCTCAACCCATGATTGAGCCTCCTATCCTTGATGAAACCATGATTAAACTAAAATCCCTTCCAAGTAACCAAGACCAGCCAATGACAAATCCTTTACCTATTTCCTATAAGAGACCATGATATGCCCTGGTTGTGAGCCTTTTTAGATAGTGTGTCATATTTTGGAAGTGAGCCCCTTTGTACCAGTTTTTCTATTACTTATATTATGACCTAATTCTCATCATGGTTTTTCCCTCATTAGGTTTTCCACATAAATCTAATGTTCTCATGTGTATGGTGTTGTGATTTCAATTTTTTTTATCTGTATTTCATGTTTAATAAACTTAATGAAATAAGGGTTTAATGAATGCTTGTAGATCTATTTACTATTGATAGTTTTGAAGTTTTAATTTGTTACAACTGATTCACCCCACTCTTAGTTTTCTTGTTCATTTCAATATATTTTTCTTCTATCATGACTTCAGCAGCACCAATGGAATTATCTTCTAGAAAAAAACTTAATGTCAACAATCTATTGATGATATCCTAGTAGTCTAAATTGCTTAAAATGTTACAAACTCATACAACAATTTTTTCTTGGAATTATCATGATGTGAAAGTCATAGATCCTAATATTTGTGTGTATATAATATACATCAATGAGGGATACAAACTAGTAAGATAACCCCAATAAAGGATGAACCCAACTATTAGAGATCTAGTGAAAATTGAATTACAAAAAATGTTAGATGCAGGATTTATATATCCAATATCAAATAGTCATTGGGTTCCCTATTAGTAATAGTACCCAAGAAATAAGGTAAATGGAAAGTATGTATTAAATATAAAGAATTAAATATAGCCACTAGAAAGGATCATTTTCATCTTCTCTTCATTGATCAGGTGTTAGATTCATTGGTAGGGAAGAAATAATCTCCTTTCCTAGATGGGTTTAATGGCTACAATCAGATTAAAATAGCTCTTAAAGACTAGGATAAAACAACCTTTACATTTGCATGGGGTACATATGCCTACTCAGTCTTGTGATTTGAACTGTATAATGCCATGTAACATTCCAAACGGTTTTTCTAACATATTTTCATATTTTTCCCATGATTCTATGGAAGTATATAATAATGATTTCACCAACTATGGAGATTCTTATGAAGAAGAATTAGAAAACTTGGAGAAAGTAATTCAAAACTACCAAGATCACAATCTCTCTCTTAGTCATGAGATATGTTTCATAATGTTGGAGGAAGGAGTGGTTTTGGGACATTTTATGTTAGAAAAAGGAATTTAGGTTGACCCCAATAAAATAGAAGTAATTGTAAAATATTTTTCTTTTCCTTAGTCTTTTGATCTTTAGCTTCTTCTTTTTTAGCTTTTGAGATGTTCTAGTTTATACAAGGCTGGTCGGAAAGGTGAGCAATGTGCCACGTGGTGGCTACACGAATTTCTTGTATCATTTTCCTTTCAGAGGAGGGCCCAAGACACATGTCAATTTCGTGGAAGTTTTCCCCAAAACTTTTTTTGGAAAACATAAGATCTCCGCCCACATGATGTGTCATATCTTCGCTACAGGAGGATTGTGCCTCTTGTATGATGATATCTTTTGGGAGTCTGTCAGAGCTTGCTTTCCTTTCTTTTCTTGGTTTTTGGGAATGGAAGTTTTGAGTCGGCACCTTGAGGTAATGTGATTGGACAACAGAACCATCTTTCCATAATGTTCTTAGGATTTGATTGTTTACGGGCCTCCATCTTTGCTAAATATCTAAAGGACATTAATGCAGTAGTTGAGAATTAATGAGCAAATATCTTTACAGCCTAACCAAGGATCTATGATCAGATTGCAAGCTATCAAGTATCAACATCTGACAATAATTACTTTTGTGTTGAGGCAGTATTTTTCTTCTTTTGGTGGCTTTATAAGGAGGGCGACAACACAATGAGGGGTTGGATTCCAAGTTACAGTTTCTTTTGCTAAGAAAAGTTTCTTTAGTTTTCTTAGGCTTTTAGAATTATTTTCATAAGCAAGTTGCAAAACTACTTTACTTTGGTATGTTATATCTATTAAGGTTTAAAGTATTGTCAGATTGGCATCTAACCTTTGTTTCAAAGTTCATTTGATATTTAAAAACATGAACTATTGAGGAGAATTTGTTGACAATGTGCATGTATGGCCTTTTTCAAGCTTTCTTTCTTTATATTATCGTTTTCAATGGAACACTGTGTCTTGCAAGCTAGATCTAGATAATTTAAATAGTGGATTTCTATGTTGTATGCTTGTATGGTAGAGTAGTAACTTAGGAAAACTAGACTATGTCATTGGACTTCTTTATTTTTCTGAAAGTTGTTATTTTATCGTGATATGTTGTATTAGGAGGAAGAGTTCATATGATTTCTGAAATATTGTTTTGTTAATCATAAGAAATCTTTATGTTTGATCGAACCTTAATGAACACTTCCTGTGAAAAGATTTGAAAGTTTGCACTGTGCTTGAAGTTAGCCTTTGTTGTTCATTCTCTTTCCAATAATGAAAGGTTGTGGCATTCTGTGTCTACTTATATCACTCATAAGAATGATTTGGGTTTGAAATGTTGTAAAAGCTTTGGCACATCACCTTTTATGTTTTATGTTTACATTTCCTTCTCCCCTTATCTTAAAACCCCAAAGAAGAGTCGGCTTTCTATAAAAATCTTGGAGGTATTCAATGAGACATAATTTGTCCCCCACTCATTGAATTTCCCATAAGACTTTCAGAGAGGTGCAAGCTTTGATGATCAATTGTTCTTTTCCTAGCACACTCGATGGGACCAAAACTTTCCCAATCACCTACTTAGAAGTCAGAAATATTTCTTGAATCAAGCAGGAAGGAAACTGGAAGTTTCATGCCCAGAGTCCAAACAAGAGCATCTTCGAGAGGTCACTTCTAGTACTCTTAGTTACCTGCCTCAACTGCTAGGAGGAGAAGACTTACAAGTTACGTATCACATGTAAGGAGCAATCTAGAGTAAGAAGTAAGAGTCTGGTATCTAGAGCTTTATCTACTCCACCCAGAGGCTTAAATTTCTAAATTATAATACATGTATATCTAATTCATTGGAATCTTTTCTCTATGGCTCACATCCCTCCCCCTGCTCCTAGGAACTTTGTAACATGGGATAGTGGTAGTCCACTACAACCACCCACACCCCCTGATGTATGGCCTGTCATACCCACTAACACCCTCAAGTTTATCCCTAAATTATCTAGAGAATATTTCTAAACCCCTTCTAAACACCTTCAAGATATAGCGGAGGTATGTAGGGTACATAACATAGTAGAGGAAAATATCACTCTAATTTTGTTAGTCACCTCTTTCAAAGGAAAATCCCAAGATTGGTATCAGTCTTTGGCTTTAAGATCTATCATCTCCTATGACCAACTAGGATATCACCTGTTCGAATAGTTCTCAGAGAAAGGAGATCACTCCTCATTGTTGCAACAACTGATTACCATCAAGAGAGCTCCACATGAGGCCATGAGCGACTTCAACACCAAGTTCCATAAGACCTGGAAAAGGATACCCATGATTGCTTGACCTCAAACCACAATGGAATTCATGTTTTACCTAAAGTATTTTAACCTAGACATCACAGTCATGATAACTTCCATGGGAGGAGATATATTTCCTTATGCATATGAGGTGGCGATGCACATGGAAAATAGTCTGATTGATGCTGGGAAGCTCCCACCATGACCCCCTTATGCCTATATTTCCAGAACTCTCTGGAACATATCGAGAAGAAGCTTCTCCAAACACTTCTACTAGACAATAGACATCAGATGCACCATAATCCATGTATTTGTATCCCGCCACACAAAGCAGTACATTGGGCTCCAAATCAGTTATAGTGGATATTAACAACATAAAGAGTCTCATGCAAACTTTTTCTAATGAGCTAGCTATCATCAAATGGTAGCAGGTGATGCCCCCAAAGCTGAGCACTCAAACCTACAATGGAAGCAGGCCATCCTATCAACAGAACACATACCAGGGGTTTTACTGAGGAGGAGGCCAATAGATGACATCTGTGAAGTAGATAGTTCTAGTCACCATGCAGCTTTAGACAGTAAAGGACAACCAGAACAGAGAAATGATCCTAGGCCAAAACAATTTGGTGGAAGAGGAGAATGTATGGTGCTTCCCATGTAGTGATAGCCATATTCCCCAAAATTGGTCGAGGGGAAATATGCAATAGAAGATAGTGAAACAAAGAGGCAAAGGTGTACTTCTAAGTGTAGATGAATGCAAGTCTTCTGAAATGGAGAATGCTCATTTTAGAGCACAGACACAAGGAATGTCCTTGGAGTAGGATCTAGGCATTTCACCTAATCAAACATTATTCTCATGGATGGAGGAAGAAGATGTGGTATTCACAAATGAAGCTCCTATGACTAGCACTCCACAAGTAGAATCAGATTACAACATGAGGTCGAAAAGAAGGCTCACCAGAGAATACGTGCAACAACCTTTGCAACAATTTCCACCACAACCTCAGTCATGTCAACTACCGCCACAAGAGAAGCAGCTTTTACCACCTTTCATCTAGCCTATCCCATAGCCACATAATCTACCATGGCCCATGAAATGGATGAGTGAAACACCAAGCCTAGTCATGTCGAAAAGTTTTCTTCCGAAAATAAGAGAAATACCATCATTTAATCCCAAGGCCCAAACAATCGGGATGCTTAACATGGTCGAGCAATTGAAGAAGGCGCCCACCATTGTATCATTGTGGGGACGTCATATCTATCCCCAAACAAAAGACTCTGCTTTAGGAAGCATTGAAGAAAGAAGAGAAAATGCCTCGGATAGGAGTAGCTCCTATATACGATCAAAGAAAAGATAAGGTACCCACATCAGAACCCCAAGTACCAAAATCTACGGCGTATGCAAATGATGTGGGTAATGCAAAGGAGAAAGAGGTAAGTAGGACAAAGCCCACACCTTTTTTTTAACACTTATTGTGGGAGATAATATTTTGCATAACAATATGATCAATTTGAGAACCAAACACGAGGAAAAAAGGAAGATTCTTTCTTAATCTCTACATCTCAAACATATTGTGAACAATGCAGTCTTATGCTTGGAAGTTGCACATACTTCCATCTCTCAACAGGAGAAATATTGCATAGAAATGCTAGAAGATGAAGTGGATACAAGTGAGTGGACTCGTGAAGAAGAAGTATTGCTCAACCAATTCATTGATTCTGATCCATTCAGAAATTTCCATGCGACAAGGCTAGGCACCTATGTAATTTTTGACAGAGATCAAACTTTTTTGAAACTTATGAAGGATCAAGAAAAATTTGATGACCCATTTGATAACTATCTATGTACCCTATATTTTGACAGTGCTAATTGTAAAGCCAGCTCTAGAGTGAGTGTTCGATTACTATTCCCGATGGGATCCGAAACTCTCAAAGTGTACCATTTTATGTTTTCATGCTCGAATAATGATGTTGAATATGAAGCCTTGGTCCATGGTCTAATCCTTGCTAAAAGAATGGGTGTAAAGAGAGTGCAAGTTTTCAGAGATTTAGAGCTAGTGGTAAGCCAAGTCCACAGCCAAGCAACTGCAAAGAACACCTGAATGAAGTCATATAGACATTGGATTTGGGATTTGATTGAGAGTTTTGAAGCCTTCAACATACAAGTTATTCCCCAATCTCCAAATAGTGTTGTTGATTGGATGGCATCTGTTGGGTCACAATTTGAACTAGTTTTCAACTCAACCAAGCAAAATGGAGTGCAAGTTGTTGTCTGACCCTCAATCCCTGACAATGACGAAAATTGGAAATTTTTTCCAATGAAATTCATATTGTTACCTTCGTACAAAGGGGAGGAATGGATCTCAACTATTCACCCCCAGGAGTAGAATTTTTTGAAGGGTAGGTCATCCAATTAAAAGGGAACAAGCTTCCTAGAGGGTTTATTTCCCTTGAGAACCTTTTTAGTTGTGAAGATGCTAGAAATGGAAAGTGAAATTCACTGCAGATGAAAGAGATTATGAAGAGCTTGATGTCAGAAGTAGCAAAAAGTTGAAGGTTGGAAAAGAGATTCCTCAAAAGGATAAAGAAATATTAAGGTATTTGTGCTATGAGTATGACAGGGTTATGGCTTAGACCTATGATGATCTGAGAGGTTATGACCTAGGTATAATTCAACATATCATTGATTTGGAGGAAGGGTCCAAGCCCATTCGAAAGAAGCAAAGGCCATTCAACCCGAAGGTTGAAGCCTTGATGGCACAGGAGCTCACCAAGTTGGTCAAATCAAGAATCATATATCCAATCAAACATTCCACCTAGGTGTCAAATCTAGTACCTATTCAAAGGAAGAATGGCGACATCAAACTTTGTATCAATTTCTAGGACTTGAACAAGGCCTCATTTAATGGACACTACCCATTATCGTCAATGGAGCAAATTTTGCAAACAATAGCCCGATCTAAAATGTTCTCACTACTTGATGGATTTTTAGGATATAACTAGTTATATGTAAAGGAGAGTGACCAACACAAGACGGTGTTCACCACTAAATGGGGAACATTAACATATGCCAAGATGTTGTTCGGACTGTCAAATGTTGGTGCAACTTTTCAACGAGCAATGGATATTGCTTTTTAAGGTTTAATCAACATGACTATTTTGATATATTTGGATGACTTGACAATATTTTCAAAATCAAAGGATGATCATTTCAATCATCTAGAAAATCATGTTGCTTTCCATTCAAGAACTTTGAAAGGTTATGATGTTAGGTATAACTTTGTGGAAAAACAAGCTTTTTTCATAGTTAAAAGTTTAAAAAAGTTTTGACACTTGGTGTCAACCAACAAGATCATTATCCTTGTAGTACACCCCAGTGTGCGGGAATACATTACAGAAGGTGAGATCACCGAAAAAAGAGAAAATTGGATCACTAAGATCCTAGAATATGATGTGGACAATAGACCAACAAATCTGGTTTGGGGAAGAGGCCTATGTGAATACATCACACATGAAACAATTCTTGTGGCTAAAAAGGACACCGATCAAGTCTACTCGAACTAATTTGAGTCTGAACAATCTTGGGTGGCTGATCAAACTCGGTATATGTAGAAGGGATATTACCTAACCAGCCTTTTGTTCAATAAAAGGAGATACTACCGATTACAAGGTGTCAAGTATGTATTAATTGAAGATGTACTATTTAAGAGAAATTATGATGGTGTGTTGCTCTGATGTCTCGACAACCTATAGGTAGAAAGAGTTCTTAACAAATTTCATCACAGTCCTGAGGGTGGACATTTTTCTGCCAAGACTACCACTTTAAAGATAATGTGGGTAGGATATTATTGGCCCTCTATGTTTTTTGAAGCACATCATCTGGTGCAGAAGTGTACATAGTGCCAATATTTTGTTGGCAAAAGAAAGAATGTCATTTTATCCTTGAGCCTGATTGTAACTAAAGAACCCTTTGCCCAATGGGGTTTGGATTTTATCAGCATGATAAATCCTATTTCTAGTGTTGGACACAAGTGGATCCTCATGGTGACTGATTGTTTTATAAGGTGGATGGAGGTTGTAGCCCTAAAGAATGCAACGAAAGGGGAAATTGTTAATTTCCTTGAAGAAATAGTGGCCAAATTTGGTCTACCTAAAATGATCTGTGTAGGATCTAGACTAGATTGCAGTATTGAAATGTTTAACTTTTACAATTCTTTTACAATGATTATTTCAAGTTAATTAGATCAAAATTAACTTAAGGAAATAACAGAATGAAAAGAATTAACAAGGTGATTATAACAGAAATGAAGGAAATGAGAAACAGAAAGAGAGAGAAGAAGAGAAGTGCAAACAACGCTTGATAACGGAGTTCGTCACAGAATGTGACTACGTCTCCGGGTCCACTCCAATAGAGAGACCGATCCGATTAACTCCAAAATCGATTACAATGATGCACCAAGACCATCAGTTCGGCAGCATAACAGGGCTCCGACATTCAACAATGGCTTGAAAATTCTTCAACAAGACCTCTCTTTCGTCAATCTCAGCATCAAGACTTCAACCTGAAAAAAAAAAACTTATCCAACTCTCACCTCAAGCCCCCTTTTTATACAAATAATTTGCTCAATTTGGCCTTTAACCAATTGATTTGCAAATATTCACCTTATCTCTCCAAATACATAAAAATCTTTTACAATCTCCCTTTTACATAATAAATCTTCAGAAATATCCCCTTAATTTACATAAAAATATTTAAAAATCTCCCTAAAATAATATAAGCCCTTCCATTCATTTATTTTCGGGCTTTGGAGGTTTTGGAGATTTTGTTTTAATCTTTAAAAAGATTAAAGTTTGTTTAATTTTCAATTTAGGTTTGTTTTTTTTATATAAGGCATTCGGCTTGAAAAAAATAGTCAAAACAATTCGATGCCACTCATATCAGTAACCGCTCGCATGGGCTAGCGGTGCCCATGTATTTTGAAAGCCCGGTGGTTCCGGGTTCAAACCCCGGCCGCCGGCTTTTACTCACCGAACTATCACAAACTGTCAACAAAAATAAACCGTCCCTATATATAGTAAAGGCCACGGATTTGGTGGAAGGGCAGGGTGCTAAGCCTGGAGATGCTATGTTGGGGGTTCG
>VDFB02373365.1:107382580-107625558 GCA_007258455.2 Sequoia sempervirens | reverse complement strand
TATTGAAAGCATATCTTAGCTTGTTTTGTCTTGACCTCCATTATTCAATAATGTGAGGGTATTTTGCAACTTAGAAAAAAGTAATTTTTTCTCATTGGATTGAAATCAGTAATTGATTGATAGAAAGCTGCATTCTTGCAGCATTTGGAATCTTTATTTTTCAGACCTGGACTAGTTAATCTTAAGGTTGCATGCATCAAATATGCCAGGGAGGATGAAAATATACAATTGTCTTGTTTTTGGCATGCTATCTTGGTTCTTATTTATTGGGCTGAATTATGTTAAGCTTGTAAGAAAAAATCTTTTAACTTGTACATGATTTCAATCGGATTGATATTAGAAGGTTCTTTTTGTTTCCTGACAATTAGCCACCATTCCGTATCTATTAGCAGATTACTCATGATTTGGGAATGCTTTAGAATTTACTATGGACTATGCAAAAGTTTGAAATTATTTTGAATTGAGTCATTATATTCTAGCCTTGAGGGTTCCCAGGGGTTTGATGACTGCTACCTTTACAAATTTAAGCCTCTCCAATTTTCAGATTTGTCAAATGCCTGAATGAATGATTGGTTTAGGGAACCAAGTGACAGAAATTCCATTGAGAAATATTGACAATTATATATATGATGATAATATATCTTTTGTACCCTATGTATAACATATTTAATTTGAGTATCAAAAGAGATTTGTTCCAAGAGTATGAATATGCAAAAGTCAAAATAGTTATATTAATATATAGGAAGATAGTTAAAACTACATGATTTCTCATGATATTGAAAGGGACATGTTTTCCACCACATTTGGGATAATGTCTACAAAGCAATATCTTGACAATTTTGATAAACCCATTGTATTTTTTTGCCATTCATATTAGACAAATGTGAAAGAGTATGCTCCTCTAATGTTGAAAATGAGCAATCATTTCTTATGTTGGGAGTTTTGAAGCTGTATTTGGAGTGTTGCATGCTAGTTCTCTGGACTGAGCTGTGTATGTCTTTATATCATTGAAATTTTGAGACTTCCATTAGGCTCATCAGGAGGGAAGAAACATTTATGTATTTCTAATGGTGTTGATGAAAGATCTAATGCATGCTTCCTTCTATTGTTTCCTATTCCATACTTATTATGTCTTTTGTTCATGAAATGTCTAATCTATGCCCTCTTCTATTGTAAGCCAATTACATACTTATTATGTCTTTGTACATGGGTTATGCTATACCCTTGACATGGACATAGGGCGAAAATGCTGCTTTCTCATGTCGGAGATGAGCTGCAATTTACCAATCTGATTTCTGATCTTGTTGGTAATAGAATGACAGTTTGCTTGTCTAGACCCTTTTGCAAGTAAGGTCTTTGTCTATGGGGCTTGTGCTTCTAGTTTTTCTTTTCATTTTTGGTAATATATTTTATTGCAATTTTGTTGGTGACCTCATTGTCATTGCTTCTAACTATATGTTAAAAAGAAGTAAAACTACATTAGATAACTAATGGTAAGATTTAATAAGAAGAACCAAAATTGAGATCTAGAGTATTGCTTTGAGATTTTTGTTTTATTCTCTTCTCAAGTAAAAAAAGTTGATTTAGTAGTTATCTAGGTGAGAGCATTTGAATTTTCAGGACAATGCAACTACCTAAACTAGAGTGAATTAGTATCAGAAACCTGGCTACTTTGGTTCCTCAAGTACCTGGAGAATGCCAGTCTACTCAGGTCAAGAACTTTGCCCATCACTACTGAGACCAGTCGAGAAAAATCTTCAGAGAGCAATACTCTTTCAGAGCACCAAAGAAACTAGATTTAAGACTAACAGAATTAACCAAATCTGTCTTGGCTGAATTTTGCCTGAACTGAGAGCTGATCTGATTAAACTTTAAAGTAACAAATCCATATTGGTCTGTGGGACTTGCAGGCCTTTTTTCAAGCTTATAGTCAAAGCTTCTAGCCCAAGAAATCTGGAAAATAACTGATAAAGAGATAGAATGAATTTGCTGTATTTTTGCATGAATGTTGGCAACTTCTGAAAGGTTTTCCTTCCCTTTTACACTCAGAAACTGTTGGAATAACAGTTTGGTGGTGCCATTCTGCACAAATGTACCACTAAAGACCTTTCCATCAAAAACACAAGGGGACCACTTCAGACCTTTTGAGCGAAAAAGTCAAAACTCTTGAAAATTTTTGCTGTATTGCAGCATGAATGGTGGCAACTTCTGAAAGGGTTTTTTTCCCTTTTACACTCACAAACTGTTGGAAATTGGAATAATGGTTTGGTCGTGCCCTTGTGCATAAAGTGACCACTAAAGACCTTTCCAGTAAAAGCACAAGGGGACTGCTTCAGACCTTTCAAGCGAAAAAGTCAAACTCTTCAAAAAGGAGGATAAAATTTTGCTGCAGACTAATCTTACAATGTTTTTGTACTTCTGATTGATATAAATCACTCTAGTAGTAATGTTCCTTTCTCATAAAGATCACTACCATTGTAAACATCTGCATCTATGCTTTACCTAGTTCACATGAGCCTGACCACATGCATGATCAACTGATCGAGGTGTCTTTACATGTTTAGTTCCCAGGCATTATGCATGTGCTTGTTCTTATCCAGCTAGCAACCATCCTGTCCATGTGAATCTATTCATTCTTTGCTCATGAAAAGTGTACATCACCGCTATTAGTTTTTTTTCTGTTGATTCTTTTTTGAATTTGAGGACATATTTATTATTGGTATTGGGAACTATTACGAACCTTACAAATATAGAAATGCTCCAATATATTCAGAATAGAATAAACTTTTGAGTAAGGACAATGCCATACAATGCTCCTTATTGGAAGAAGCCACTCCACACTTTGTCTCATAAGATATTCCAAACACATACAATATTCTTTACATATCTCACATGACTCTCTTGCCTCCAATATATAATACTCAACTACCTACCACTAACAATTATTGATATATGTTGGATAATTACTCTTATTTTAAACAAGTAGTGGTATGACTTGCATAACATATACACTCACGCCTTTATTTATTACTACGCAATACTTCACAATTCCATATTTCTAGGTACATGACATTCTATCCTCTTTGACATATTTGGTCCTTGAAGCATGAGAAGAAGCCATTTTTTGTTTGTTTGTTGCAAATTAATACAAATATGATGCCATGCCCTATGATCCAGCCTTTCATTTGTGTTCTTTGTAGAGGGTTTTGCTTGATGGTAGTTATATCTCAACCTTGTTCCAAATTTTGTTGCTATAGTATTTTGTGTTTGTTATTTGTGCAATTAGTAGGGGTTATTATGGCCCCTGTCAATTTTTTGTAGCTCCTTGGGCTTTATGTCCTATCATGTTGCTAGAATCTCCTTGTACTTAGATGTCTTGCTATCAATGATATGCAACACACTATTCACAACAAGAAGATTTTAAAATTTCCTAGGATTAAGTTTGATCCTTCTAAGAGAGTGGATAAAATTAAATGTGGATAAGTTCCTTTCAGTAGTAGAGGAACTAAAACTTGTGAGAGGAGTCAAATAACAAGTATTCACAGTAATCTTGGAAGTCCATATAGTCTCCACCAATTAAATGGCTTGTCCTATGCTAAAGTGTGCTTGTCTATCTTTATTGACTCCTAAAACTATTTGAGTTTAATAAATTTGATTCTCTTGCTTTTTTTTTTTTATTAATGAAGCTTCCTTTGTACTTTTTCATTTTCTTGAGGGTTTTCATGAGGCCATTCTTTATCTTGAGTATCAAGGGGAACAATTCTACAACACCTTCATATATTATTTTGGATTCAATGCATATATGATCATGTGTAGAAGGTTTGACCAAGTTCATCCACATATGCCAAATGATGGGCATGATATGTCATGGTAGAATTGTATGGCAGGGTCTTTGTCACAAATCATGACCTTCATATGGCCAAGCATGCTATCAATGTACTCGTGGATCTCCTTAAGCCTAGGATTTTTTGTCCAAATCCCAATATTTGATGACAATGAAATAGGAGATACAAAATATGAAGCTGTAATACATTTGACTGAAATTTGTCATTGACTACAATCTCCTTCATCCTCTTCCCTTGCTTTGTCTTAGACTCCCTGCACTTAGTCCAATTCTATGTCATGATCATAAATTGCAAGGGCTCTTGCAATCGAAGCATCCTTTGCCATTGAAAGTAGTAATCAAATCATGTCTCAACGGGTTTGAGAATTTCTTCACAAAAAAAGGATCAAAACAATGCTAGTTAAGTTTGGTAGTTACAAATGAAACTTTTGATACATTCAAGACTCGAGTGCCTAGTGAAAGGAAAGCAAGGTCTTGTAGCCAACCATTCAAGTTGTTGGGTCCCAAAACCATTGCTTCAAATTCCTAGAACACAATATTACCTTCAAGGCTAGGGGGTGTCTTTAGGAAGACAAAATCAAGGTTCATCTATAGATTGTGGAGGGTTAAAGGCCAATGAATGAGTGTAGATAAGCTCTCGTACACTTTGGGCTTAGCTTAAACCTGGGAGGGTGTTCCCAAAGGTATCTTGAATAGGATTGAGGGTGTTGAAAGATAAAACAATATAACAATGAATAGTTGTATCCAATGCAAGCTTAACCCCAAAGACTGTTATTTGGTTAAGGGCTAATCAATTGCAAATATGATCCCCTATATAGCTGATAAAAACAGCATTGCAAAAAGTGCAAGATGAAGGTGAGTATGCATGATAGACAAGATGATCAACTAGTTAGGCTCACATACAGTATTTTCCCTGCTTAAACTATTAAATCATGAATTGCAAATATATTGATACTAGTTTTAACTCATGGTGTAAGATTTGTTCATCTATAAAATGTGTGATTGACTCATTTGTTTCTTAGACTAGTGCCTATCCAAGGGTTTATAGAGTCATAGTTCACAAGAGGGGGAAAACAACAAATAAAAGCATAGAGGAATTGCTCTAAGCATAAAATGCATTGGGAATAGGTATCAAATATAAAATATGCTTAATGATCCAAAAGTATACTTTATAAATCCACACGTAAGAGAGAAATGATCATCACAAAGTTTGCAATGTTTTAAAATGTTGTTACATTTAAAAATAAAAATAAAAATAAAAATGTTGTTACATTTATCCAATCTTCATTATATTCATATCAGCAAGTGTGATAAGAGAAAACCTTAAAAAAATGCTCTAGATTCCCTTGAAAGTACACAAATAATCATGGAGACATTCCCTATTTGTCACCCATTACAATTTTATGACCTACAGATACTTCAGAAATTCATTGTCCTCTAGTAGCTAGACATTCAACACTTGAAACCCTAAAATTCACTTGACACATATATATCCACTAGAAAACAATAATATCAGCCCTTGAAAAGGACAAATTGGTATACAAAGCTCTTGCCAAATCTCACGCCTAGATAATGCTGCCATATGCAAATCTCATGAGATTAACGATTAAGAAGAAACCTTGCCCAAAATGGATGATTTGGATCACACTAGGATGACTTGGTAGATGAAGATCAAACAACAACATTCATGGTGTTTGGCGGGTAGATAAAGCTTACAAGGGAGTAATGACGCATTCAAAACCTTTGGCACCATTTTCCTTGTTTAGAACTTCATTAAGAATTCTACCCTTTTCTTTTATCGGAGTATCAAGCTAGACACAAACCTTTTTTCAATCTCGCAAAGTTCACAAACTTGCTAACTTTGTGACATTTACAACTTGTCAACTTTTTTTCTTCTTACTTTCTTTATGTTCCTCCTTTCTCTCACTTTGTCACATCCTTTGCATGTTGGCGAACTATGTTACACTTTTGCAACTTGCAACTTTATCTTCTTAATCTCTATAAGTTCCTCCTTTCTATCACTTTGTCACATCTTTTGCATTTTGGCGAACTCTGTTGCACTTTTGCAAAGTTTGTGAACTTTCAAATTTTGCGACATTCAAAACCTTACCAAAATTTGACATTCAACCGTCAACAATTTATTCAACCCCCCACCACTTGGTATCTACCAAAGTCAATGCGTAAGCTACCACCCTTATTTGTTTCATCAATTCTAAACAATTGTGGCCAACTTCAAATTGCCAAATGGAAGGGGAAGTGTTTTAGCTTTATTGCAAACATATTATAGAAACTACAAGAAATCAAAATGCTACTACATATTTTTTGGTTATATAGGATTGCTCCCACATCACATTTGCACCTCTCTTGCATTCACCATAACCTTCTTGACCTACTAAATTTTGCTAGTGTCCTCAAGTGGATTGTTCATAGCATGCACAAAAGGGGTCCAATAGACATGCTTCTAAATGGGGTCATTTATTTTTGATATTGCTGTGCATACATATGTTGCATTAGTAATCACTTGCACTACATTTGAAAGATTGAACTCCTAAATGGGATTTTTCAAGATCTAAAACTAAAATTCTACATCTTTCAATTTTCTTGAGCAGTTAACCACCCTTAGGAGGTAAGGCCCTTTTTTATGTGTATCTATAATATTGATGAGTGGACAATGTCTAATTTCTGCCCTCCCATCCATGATTATTTTGTAGCCATGTAATATCCATGTGGCCTTCATATCCATCAATAATTGAACCTTGGATTAACTATTTTCCAACATTATGGTCCTCAATTTGGTCATGCTAGGAGTCCCATAAGTTGCACTAGCTTTGTCTACTAATAAGAAGATTGAACAAAATGAAAAGGAACACCATTGGCAAAAAAGGATTTGTCAGTGGCCTAATTTGCTTCCTCTCTAGCTAGTGTTATGACCCTTTCAAAAATCTGTAAAATCCATTTATGTCTTGGTCCATTTTGTAACTTTGCCCCCAAGTTTTCCCTCTTTGTGTCCCCTGTGTTGAGGAGGCCTGATATTCATAAAAATTCTGAAGTGTTTGGGGGAGTTTGTATGTTCATCGGCTGTTGCATATTTTTCTTGACTTTTGTTGGCTCTTCACTCAAGGTTTCAAACTTGTTCGGGTTTGCCAATGTTACCTTGCTCATTCATTTGTTAAGCACCAAGTATTTATCAGTGTCTGCCTTTGGTTTTGGAACCATTTTCGTCTCACTGGCTTGGTTCTGGAATTTTTGTTGAAGCCCGATGGGCTTTTCAAAACTTTCCTAAATATTTACCAAGTGGTTGTTGGCAATTAGTTTTGGTTTACAAACCTTGTCTAAGTGTTGACTATTCAAGAGGGAGCTTGGCTGAAGAGGCGTCTGTATGTCGGCAAGTTTTGAGTGGCTTGCAACTACCAATAAAGTGCAGATTGGGAGTGATAAATGAAAGACAAGTGGTGATAGGTGTCTCAAGTGTTTTGGGGGGGTTTTAGAACTCGTTCAAAGGCTTGATGCCGTTCACCATTTCTAATAAGGTTCTTGCATATGTTAGAAAGTAGAGGTGCTGAAGTCAAAATATGAATGTGGACTTTGGGTGTTGGATGAAGGTTTAAAACCTGATTAAAGGTTCAATTTAGTTCTAGAAATGCAAAAAGAGGCCCGACCACTTAAAAGAGGAAATATTTCAAGTGTTTTAAATTGAAAATAGGTGCCAATTAAAAGAAGGCGTTGCGCTTCTTAGCCTATATGCATTCACCATGAATGTGTTGAAGTTTTGAACTTTCTTAGCTACTCGGCATACCTTTTCAATCTGCAACATCCAAATTTGGGTGGGGTTTGTCTAAGGTTGTGGATTTTATCATGCTACAGTGTTTTGGTTTAAAGTTTCACCTTGAGGGTGTATATTGGCAATTATTCAGCAAGGGTTTAGTTAGAGTTTCCAAAGTTAGCAGGTTGCTAGTGCATTTTAGGGTTTCAAATATTGATTTTCTACTTGCAGGGGTGCGGTTATTTCTTTTGAAGCATCAGAAGGAAAGCTTGTAATGGGTATTATAGATCAAATGTCTCCAAGGATGTTTGCACATTTTTAGGGGACTTTTTGATCTTTGGTTAAGGTTTCCTCATATTACAGTTTGCTGATATGAATGTAAATCTAATTTTATAAATGTGACAGCATTTTAAAAACTATTACAAGCATTGTAATGATCATTTTGTGTCTACATGCAGACTTATGCAATTTAGTGTTGGATAATTATGTATGTTTTGTGTGTGATACCTATACTTTGATGCATTTTTATGCATAGATCAACTGTTCTATGCTTCTATTCACTGCTTTTCCTCTTGTTAATTGTGACTTTGTAACCCCTTGGATAGGCATTGATCTGTGAAATGAGTGACTCAATCATACACACCCAAATGAACAAATCATTCACCTATTAATTCTAGCTCATTTTCAGCACTTGTGCAGTTTATGATTTAATAGTTCAAAGAAGGAAATAGATTTTGCAAGTTTATCATCAAATTCATTCTGTGAATCATGCAGTTTGCCTTCATCTTGATTCCTTTCAATGATGTTAACATCAGCTATATACAAGGTTATTCATGCAGTTAATTAGTTTTTAAAATAGTGACAAACTTTGGGGTTAAGCTTCCATTGGATACAATTGCTCAATTGTGACATTGTACTATCTTCAATACTTTCAATCCTATTCAAGATACCTCTTGGAACACCCTCTTGGGTTTAAGTTGAGCCCAAAGTGTAGGAGAGCCTATCCAGTCTCGTCAATTGGCCTTTGGTCCTCCATAATTTGTTGATGAACACTGATTTTACCTTCTTGAGGACACTTCTTGTCCTTGAAGATAAAATTGTGTTCTACGATTTTGGAGCAGCAGTTTTGGGATCCAACAGCTAGCACATAGAACATATATTTGTAAGTGGATTTGTTGAGGCCGAACTTGTTGCCTTCTGTTTCATACTCAATTCCACCCTACTCATCTTAGATGTGAGAATTGTAAGAGGTATAGCTCCACTTGTAGAAACCTTGGAGGAAGTAGTAGTAGATGGTATGAAGACGTCTCCTAGGTATAAATCTAATCCTTTCTGGATTCTCATCAAGTGTCATCTTGGTACAAGGGCTAGCCCCTTTATCATGTATGTGTAAGAGGTGTGCTTTAACCCTCGTAATGTTGCATTTCCATTGAAGGGGGGAAACATTGCATTACTAATGTTGACTGCCTTGTTAATCGTAGGTGTCCCTGCACACTGGTGCAAAGCAGTTTTCTTGTGAAATGACCTCTTGCCAACATCTTGGAAGGGCAGTTAGATTTTAGTGCACTCCCAACTTAACTATCTATATGGGGGTTTTGATTGGCCTCACCTCTTTCCCACATGCTTTCAACACTTTCATCGCTAAATTCAAAATCTTCATCATCACTCAAGTAGCTCATCTTGACCCTAGAAAGATACACAACAATGTAAATTAAAAAAAAAACTTTTTATGCATTATAAGACATTTCAAATGCCCAAAAACAGCAATATTTTAAAAATTTTTGAGGCCATTGAAGTGCAAAAAGAAAACATCCTTTTTATTCATTGCAGCACATTTAAATGTAAAAAATTAACAGCAGTGTTGATTAAACTTCTTAGGGCAGTGGAAGTGCAAAAAGTCAAATGCAAATTTTCTATGCATTGTAGCACTTTTAAGTGTAAAAAAAGCTGTAGTGTTTTTTAGCATAAAGAATTCAAAAAATAGTTTTTTAAATATAAAATATAAAACAACTTTGTGTTGTGAAGTGGAGAAAAACAACAGTTTTTTCAATCGCAAAAAAATTTAATGCACAACAATTTGTTACTTAACTTATTCAGTGGAAAAAAAACAACAGTTTTTTCAATCACAAAAATAAAATAAAATTAATGCACAACAATCTGTTACTTACTTATTCCTTACATTTATTTTTATGTTGTAAACAAGCCAAAAAAATACCCCCCAAAAAACTTTTTTAGAATAAAAAATTGTAACAAAGAAAATCTGAAAATGGATGGATTGGCATATTTGGTGATTTCAGTTTTCCCCTTTTGGCTTGCAAATGTAAATTGTAAAAGTGCAAAGGGTAAAATATGAAATCAGAAAGAGCAAATAGATTAATTTTTAGATGTATTAGAGTGTATTTTTGGGTGCCCATATAGGTGCTAATGTTTTTTAAAACAAAATTTTAATTTGATGTTTTTTTTGTTTGAAGTATGAAAAAAATTCAGTGTTAGTGATGTTTGATGTGGCTTAGATGGTTGATGGGCCTTGGGGTTGATCTATTGTCCTTAAAATATTTGAAAAAGAGGAAGCCCTTGTGAATGTTCCATAAATTGGTGAGGCATCCCCAAATTTTCTTTACTTTTTGGGACAGTGTGGGGACATTTTTTCCACATCTAGAAGCCCTTGAGATGTCCCCAAGTGGGAGGATGGGCTAAAACCCTTAGGGACATGTCCTCAGGAAACTTTGGATTAATCACAACCCCTAACTTGTGTTGTGCCATTTTTAACCTAGAAAGACACAATAGTTCTTGACCATTGAATAAAAAGGCAGAGTTTTTTGAAAAAAGCTAATAAAACATGGGTAACATAAAATTCACAAAGAAAATGCAATTACTTGAAAAACCCATGTTTAAGAAAACATTTAAGATTTTTTTGAATAAATTTTAAATCTTTTGGCTTTTTTTGTTATTTACCTATTTTTTTCCATTTAAAACTTGTGTAATTGAATTCCAATTTTGCTTTTGCCACATCATGTCAATGGATTGGCATTATGATCAATTGTGTGTAGGAGGTGCCAAAGCATATTGCTTGTTGTAGCCCTAAGACATGTTCTTAATGGAACATGTTTAGGAGAATTGTGAGAGTCTTTTTGTAGGCACATTGAATAAGGCCAATTCTTATCCCATTGTGTGAAGGCATGTTGTGAGCATGTAAAACATATTTGATTGATTATAGTTTGGCCTTTTTCATTTGGACAAAATGTATTTGATTAGTCTAAATGTGTGGTTAAATTGTTGGAGGTCACAAGTGGATTCCTACATGGTTGAAGAGGTTGGTTGTTTTAGTTGTGTAGACAATCCTTTTTTTGAAGCAATTGTGATGATTAAACTCATAAATTGATCCACAACAGTAATAATCATCATCTTGATGGCTTGCCTTTGGAAGACTTGAGAAGAAATCCATGATGATACACTCTAAGTATTATTGGGATAGGTAAAGGTGTATATATGGCAATTTTAAGGATGGTGAGATTTGGTGATATTACAAGGGATGCACGACTTAAATTGAGCTTGGATGATGCTACACATTTTTGTGAAAAGAAGTTTTGTTGCTAGTGCAAATGCCTTGTTCAACCCTAATATTTGTAGATGACTTGGACTTGTTTGCCTCCTAAATCAGTCTATTGTGTTTTTGTAGATGCCATAAACAAATATGAAACTGGGTAGACAAGCTTTTCAATTAGATAGTGATTTAGGAAGGACATGTTGATCTTGCAAAAGATCATTGTATATTTGTACAAAATTTGATTGGTTGAATATAGAGAAATCTAGTCAATGCAAATATGTGTACAATATCTACGATTGTTGAAAGCATTGTGATTATTTTTACTGAAGGTGATTTGCTTCATTATATCTGTTCCTCTTCATATGCCTAACCAAGTGGATATGGTTTCAATTTCTTTGGATATGTAGGAACCAAAGTGAGATATAATAAGAGTGGGCGATAGTGTCGTTCTCTAAGATGAAATTCCTTTGCATCGTGTCATTGAGAATTGTGATTGAGCAAGACAAGGTGTGCTTGTTGTTTGAGTAGTTCACCAAGCACATAGTTTGACATTTTAGCTTATCTTCAAGGGGTCGGCATAGCCAAACTAACAAGGGGCATACATTGATGGTACATGACTAAGTCGTTGTTTGGAGGACTATTGTCTTTGAGTGTATGAGCTTGCTCACCAGCTGAAATACATGAGAGTCACAAAGATCTTCAATAGAAGTTCATTACATCAAGGGAAGTCCACAACTTGGTGGGATTGTGTGGACAAGGCTAATACTTGACCTTGATCTTCTTTGTGTCTACATTTATGAGTGCATCGTGGATGACATAGCCCTAGCATGATGTAGTCTGAATTCATTTGTAATGTGTGTTGGCAAAGTTTGTATATAATGTACAACATATTATCGATGCACTTCCTATGTCTTCTTTAAATGTGGATGGCATCTATGTAGACAATTATGAAGGATTTGGTCAAGACCCAAGTATGTATTAGGTGCATGATTAAAGTCAATGTGTTCACTAAGATGGAAGACATGGCTAACCACTTCTATATGCCTTATTTGTTCTTGTTAGCTGCTGATTAGATGAAGAGGCATAACTACAATTGCAGGAAAGGGTAGATTGTAATGGTGTGAGTTTGTTAAGAAAAAACTCTTAAGTTAAATTTGACACCCATTTACATGTCAAATTATTAATATTTGATAATAAACATAATATTAATAATGTTATTTAATAATAAACATACATTAGTGAATTAAGTAATAAAAAATCAAAAAGCAACATTATAAACTATTTGTTAGTGGAACAAAATGTAGCTCTTCAAAGTAAATAATGTCAAATAAAATAGTTCTTAAGTAAATACTAAATATTAAAATAAATATTCCTTGTGTCTTTTCTTATCTACCTACTTTCCTATTTTATTTCTGATCTATATTCTATTTACCTATTTATGTGTGCGTATCTATTTAGTAGTTTAGATAGATATTACAAATGATATTCATATAGAAAAATAATATTTGAAGTAAAAGGTATAAGTAATTTTTTATTGAAAAGCAGACTGAGTACTCTTAATAGATGGAGAGGGTGCTAGCTCCAAGATGCTAGAGAGGATAGGAAGATGGGAAAAAATAAAATAAAATAGCTTTTGAGTAAAAGTTAAAATAAATAATGTCTTTTCTTATCTATTTTGTTTACCTATTTATGTGTCCATGTAGTAGTTTACATAGATATTAAACTAGGATAGATATCTTAAATACATTTCTCAAAAGACATCAAGAGATATCTATCTCTTGAAGTGCCTATATTAAATCTGCTATTTAGGATAGCTGATACATAAATACCTTGAGACTATATTTCTCTCCACATATTTTAGATAGATGTATTTAAGATAAAAAAAAGACAATACTTTTGTTATTCACTTAGGAGTTACTTTATTTTACTTAAGAATTTATTCATTTACTAAATATTAAAAAAGTGTTGTTTTAACTTTATTTTACTGTAGAGCTATTTTATTTACTTCAGAGTAAGGGTCTTTATATTTAAAAAATAAATGTCAGCTCTATATAGTTTTTCCAGCTATTCTTTCACAGAGATGACATCATATGCTTCTCCTTCTGCTGCCACTGTAGTTTAAATTCTTTCCTTATGTTAATCCAAGTTAATAAAAGGAATGCCCACAATTATGCAAATTTCAATTGAGATTAATTCATAACAACTTCAAATGTTGAAGTAGTATATAATAATATATATAATTTAAAGTAGCATAAATATCTTAAGGTATCAGTCTCACCTCAAGATTGACAGCCTAAGTGAATTTCCAAAAGATGATTAATTTGTAGCAGTTGATACTAATTCTCAATGTCAGGGTTGTGGATGGTAGATACATGAGCTCCACAAGCTATGCTTATTGGAACAAGGCTGATGGAGCTGCCATAGATGCATTGGGCCTGATCTCTCTCACTTCAATGAGATTTTGGATATATGTTTGGATCTCTTCATTCTCCCATAAATCTACCATAGCATCTTGAGATGTGTATAAGATTGTGGAAGACACTGTCTATGAGATGTTGAAGGTTGTGTAATGCAGGCAATGAAAAACTTGACTTTTACTGTGGTATGCATTGTCATCTCTAAGCAGATCATGAGGAGGACAAACATGTGTGCACGTGGGATGAATGGTTTTGGAGATGTGATAGATCTCATCATTTATCTCGAGGGAAAAATGTTGTGGTTTAGCTCTGTAGGGTCCATTGTGGTCATAGATGTATGGTTTTACAAGTAGTACATCATAGACATCAAGCTATGTTGTTGGCAATGAAATCATCTATAGGATGAATGCTATACCTAAGAATACACTAGTACATTAGCTTGAGTTTTGTGTCCTGTTGGAGCCATGAAGGGAGTATGGTGGATGTGAGGAATTGATTGGGTGAAGGTGCTTCACTATGTCTTGCACGATCATTTTCCTTTGACATCCATTGCCGTTGATAACAAGGAATGACTTTCCTTTGACCACAAACTTGGTATTGAACAAACTTTCTTGTTCATTTAACACATAATCTTATGAAACAGCTGGCTTGGTTGTAGCATTTAAATAGGTTAGAGTTTCAGGCAGGACTGCGAATTCTGGATTCTTCTCTAGCACAAATTATATTGTTTGGATAATTGATGTTTTTAGTGCACAACACTCATTATGATTATGGGGAGTAACTATGAAAATCACACTACTTTTCACCTTGTTTTGCTTTCCCTTGTACTGGATTTGTATGTTAGGGGATTCAATTTATTTTACAAGTAGCTGCTTTTGTTGCTACTTGGTGTGTTCTGTGCATCTCTTGAAGGCTTGCTCTTTGGCATGGCGTTGGGCTAATTTGTGCTTGTGTGCTTCAGAATTAGTTTCAACCTCTTGGCCACCTTGAAGGTGTGTTGGCATGCTTTACTGGCTCAGCTCACTGTGAATGTATTTAAGGCTGTTGTTATGTTTGGTATTGTATACATCTAATTGAACCAACAAAGAATGAAACTTGTTGGTATAGCCTTGCATTGTTTGATCTTTCTGCTGTCTTATTAGTTTCCATTTGATATACTGGTTGGTGTTGCATTCCAGAGGATAGTATTCTTCCCATAGAGCCTCTATGAACTTATACTAAATGTTGGTAGGAATTTTTGAGAGCACACTGCTTGCTAAGTGATTTCTATTAGACAATGAATGCAGGGGCATCTTCAGGGTGGCAAAGGTGATCTTTTATTCATTGGTGCAATGAGCAGAAAAGTATCCAAATGCTGCAGTCAACCATTAACTTTTTTTGGCATCAATTGCACCTTGGAACATTAGTATATTGATGTTGACTTGCATCTTGAACAAAGTGTGACTTGAGACTAGGGATTACAGGTAGCTGAGGGACTTGAGGAAGTAAAGGGAACTAATTGTGGCATTAGGTCATAGATTAGATGAAGAGAGTTGTCCTTTATTTCTCCATATGTCCTCTATGGTGTCTTGGACATCTTCAGAGTCTTCAGAGGTGTTCATGGGAGAGTTGACCATACTTTTTCTTGCATGTGTACTAGGGGGATACTCAACAACATATGTTAAACTCCACTCTTGCTGCTTGTTCAAAGACCTCTTCTTCATGGGTATTCAAAGATGCTATGATATCAGTGATTTGTGCTACTAAGCCCAGTAGTTTATGGTGGCATTGAAGAGTACACAGGAAATACTGAGAGGAGGGGTGGGTGAATCATTATATCAAACCTTTAAAACTCAAAACCATATAAATTAGAAATCAGAACATTAATGGCAACATAAAACACCATGAACAAGATGAACACCAGGAGTACGTGGAAAACCCTTTTGGGTAAAAAACCATGGCAAAATATTGCTTTTATTATCTTGAATGGGCACCAACCCAGTTACACAAGTGAGCACCAACTCACTGAGAGCACTGACTCTCCTTCGAAACACCATTCAGCGTGAGCACCAACTCACAAAGCAACTGAAGCACCAACTCCAGTGATGCTGAAGTACCAACTTTAGACTTAAGGGACGCTGAAACTGAACACAAAACTTCTTCCACCTGCACTTAATCACTTCACTTGGAGACTGCAAATCAGATTTCTGAACAAAAATTCATCCTTGTACATCACTCAGAAAACTGCTTCGGGACTTCTCCAAATATGGTAGATTGAAAAGGTAACATGCACACTACCATGAACATTCATCTTCAACACAAGGCGACAGATATTCATCTTATTGTTAATCAGAACAATGAACACAGCCTTCTCACTATGGCTGTAACTCATGCACAACAGAAAAGACATAAAATAACTTTCATGGCACCTCTTGACACAGCCCAACTCTGAATCAATGCAAAAACATCATAGCTCGTGACCCTTCACTCAGCCCAAACAAAAAAATGAACAGCAGTGATCGCAACTTTCATACACAGAGACTTGAATATTCTTCTCAGCACAGTAAACTCAGAAACAAAGCTTAGATGCTAACCACCTGAAACAACTCAGAAAATGCAACTGTGCCTTTCATTCAAGCCATCAATCATACACACACAGAAAAACATTCAGACCCGAGCCAGGAAGAAGAATATCTATAGCTACAGCACAACCGACTTCATTTAGCATAGCAAACTTTTCATAACAAGACTTCACGTCCTTAGATCCAGAAATACATTCTAAACACTTCACTTCATCAACAACCATCAAATAACATATTTCATCTCAGACCCTGTAAAAACTAAAAGCAGAACATTCCTCAGACGGCACAAGTAAACTCGGACACAACCTCGTTATTCAGATCGATAAACACCGAGGAAGATAGCGACAGCATTTCTTTTACACAACCCACGATATGCAAATTCAATCACCAAAGCTACTCCCAATAACTACACGGCATCCCCTGTAGGTGCATAAAATAATACAATTTAAAAATATTATATGCAGCCCGACTCCTGCAAAACATCTTTTCATCACCCTTACACGGCTTTCAATCGCGTCTTTTTCACACAGCATTGATAAAGTCATACAACCTCCATGATGAATAAGCGAACCTCCATGATGAATAAACGGACCTATGTTATTTTTGAACAGCTTTATCACACACCATACACTCTGACAGACTTCAAAACTGGCATAAGGAAAGGTTTAAACTTTAAGAAGGCGTTTTGAATTTGCCAAAAATAAGAGAAGCCGTTACAACCAAAAGAGCCGCCCTTCAAGAAATCACGTCCATGCAAGAGTCAACCCCATGACATGTAGAACTAGAAGCTGTCTTCTTCTCTAGCTGACGCTACAACCAATTCACTCAAAAATACAAAGAATTAATTTAACCTTTTTCATGTAACGTCTCCATGTAAGCCAACATAAAGATATAATAATTTCAAGCCATAGATAGCTGACAGGGAATAGCAAAAGTCCGACTCTGCAATCTTTTTTAATTCAATGTTTGACAGCAGTAATAGGGTCCACAATATGCACAGAAAGAATCATCCTTTTTTAAAGAGAGTCAACACCCAATGTAGCGGCTAGAAAATGCCTTGCATATCTCAAATATGAACCGCCTCAACATGAAGAGATAGGAAAAATCGACGCTGAAGGAGATTCAGTGAATAATTGACTTCTAACATAAAGACCCGCACTGGGAAGAATGAAGGCACCAAAGAAAACGAATGAATATGTCCCAACATAAAATCCAACCCCATGACCAAGGAAGAATGCGATATGTTTTTCTTTTTGCCGCCCCAATATCACTGAAATTCATAAGTCCTTGCGAATCAAAGAATTTCACACATCCTCCACGTTTATTGATATTCTATTTTAGACAAAAGACATGGTCTGCGATGCCAGTAAAAACCACGTCCTCCAAAAAAAAATGCTAACACATAGATAAAGATAGCCACCACTTGAAGCCGTCGCTAAAGAAAACTTCCATTAACCATGTCTGTAATCGATGCTTTAAAAAGGAATCGTGTCAGGATATTAAGCTGTCACCAAAAACTCTCCAGATGAGAAAATATTCGCACCCTTCACCACTTGGTCCAACTCTTATAAGGATATGCAATAAAAAATAATCACGTCCTGATATGCCAGAATGCCATCCTGATATGCCAGAATGCCGCCCCACTCACAATAAATTCGACAGTTACAGAATATGATTAATGCTATTGACTACCAGCTGAGAAAGGGGTCATCGGTCAAAAAGGAATTATCTGAAATGAATAAGTAGCTGCCTCCAAATAGACAATAATATAAGTCTCATAAAATTTATAAGACATAAACCATCGATTCAATAGAATGCCCATTTGACCATTCAAACCAAGCTGCTGACAAGGCAAGCTGACTTGGCAAAGGATACTGATGAAGAAGACAAGTAAACAGCTGATACACACAAGCAACCTGCTGAAGCAGACAGGCAACTAGCACAATCAAGCAGCCAAGCAGCTCAACCAAGCAACCAGGCAGCTCAAACACACAAACAAGTAGCTCAACACTCAGGCAAGAAGCTCAAGCAGCTCAAGCACACAAGCAAGCAGCTCAACCAACTTGACATCAATGACAAAACGCTCAACAGGCATGAAGGATGACAACTTCAGAATTGAGGATTTCCAAAGTTTTAGAATGATATTTGAACACTCAAAATACTTATATATGCAGAAAGATACACACGTTTATAGCTGATATATAAATAGTATGATAAGCTCTTCCATCAGTTATATAATTTAGTGCATCAATAGCATATAAATATAGGAATGAGATAGAAAAATCATGGGTGATCTAATCTTGAGAATAACTGTAGAGTGTTTGACTGAACTACCAAGAAATAAGAGAGATGAAAATAAAATTATAACACACACATACATCAAGATTCAGTTACAGGATGGCTTGTTTTTTGTAACTGTTGATCTTCCTAGGATACAGGCACATGAGGTTGACTGATTGATGACAGGTGCATACTTTCTGATACAGAGTGAATGAGCTGACTTTGAATGAGCACAACCTTCCTTGTTTGTGCTTGATTAAAAGCAATTTATCAGCTTATTTCAAGGTTGTTCCTATAAAGGTTTTCATCACTATCTTTAACTCAGCGTTTGCTGCCATAAAAGTGATGGCAACTTTGTTGGAAATATTGTCATTGATGTCAAAAACACTTAGTATAAATTGTTGGCAAAGATATTGTCATTGATGTCACAACAAAGAAGAGAACACTCAGAAATACTGCCAGTGATGAGATTTAGAATTGTTGACAAAGCAATATAATCAGAGATGTTAATGTTCAGTTTATATAACCAGATTAGTTAATGTTCAGGATTATAATCAGATCAGCTAATGTTCAGTTTTTTAAGAATTGAACTTCAGATTTATTAATCAGATTGGTTAATAAGAATCGATCTACAATCAGATTCTGGGAAAGATAAGACAGCAATGATGATTTGGTTAATGTTAATGAAAAGCATTGATAATACACAACAATAAGAGTCAAAGAACAAACAAAAAAGAACTATATATTATATACAAGTTTTATATGTAGAATACATATGAAAAAAAAAAAAGAAAAAGACAAAACCACAAAAGACGTGTATCTACAGATTAATGAAAGGAAAAGGCAGTCACATAAGACAAAATTAAAAAGCACATAAGACAAAAACAGAAAAAGACAAAAAGGTGCTATTTTGTCTTATTCTTGATTGAGGAATAGGTGCGATCTTATCAAGTCAAATATTTAAGTCAAACAATGATTTATTAAAAAGCATCAAAAGACATGATTATTCAAGGAAGTGATACGTGGAATTTGAGTTTAATAAAAGAACAAAAATAAAGAGAGATGAAGCGCCTCACTCAAAGGGATAGAATAACCTTTTGAATGGTATGATTTATTGAACAGGCAAATTCAGATTTATTTAAATAAGAGAGGTGCGATTTATGAAGAGATACAATTTATACATATTAATAAAAATCTGAATGGTACGATTTGTTAAATCAAATTCAGATTATAATGAATGGGTACAATTTGTGATTTGAAAAACTAAAGAGTGCAAGAACAGTTGTTTTTTGAAAGATACGATCTTTCATCAAAGGTTGCAATGCATAAGCAACATATATGATTGATATTCATTTCAGATTTGAACGGTATGAGCTGTGTGTGTAATAATATATATTATCTGAAGACAGCAAAGTGTTGGAGTATGTATGTGGTAATAAAAGAAGATCTTTTAAGTGGATGTGTGCAAAAATATATATCATCTGAGAAGTGGAGTGTGCTGTGTGGAATAAATGCTTTATCTTTAAGTCACAATCAGGTGTAGAAAAGTATGCTGAGTATTCAAGAAAAAGGATATATCATCTGAAGAATGTAGAGAAGCTGATTGAATAAAGATTTTCTGAGTTGAGTGAAATGAATATAATTTGAAGATTTGAAGTGTGGAATTTATTGAATATGATCCATGTTGATGAAGGGTATTTGAGCAGATTAAGAATCATTGATTAAAGATTTTTCTGAATGGAGAGTTTTGATGAGTAGACGTGGAAGTTAAAGAAGATCCTTGTGTGTAGATGGAAGAGTAAAGTCAAAATACAGTAAGTGTGGTGTGAGAATAAAAGATAAATCAATTAAGTGGTGAAATGTACAAACACCAGTGAGTGTAAGAAATCAAAGAATATAAGATCTGCAGATGGAGTAGATTTGGTGTGTGAAATAAAAGAAAGATCATGAATCAAAATACATATAAGTAAATGCAGTCCATTTGAGAGCAGACCTTTCACATGACAGCAGATTCATGAATAATACATATTGCAGATTTGTGAAGGAATTGTAAAGGATGTTTTTGCAGATTTATGAAGAACTGATTAAAGATTGAAAAGAGAGTTGTGAAGGTAATTCAAAGACAGTCCAAGAGGAGTTTATGCAGATTTGGTGCAAAATGAACAGACATAATTGAGCAGCATTCTATGGAGAATTGAACAAGAAAATATATGAAGATATTTGGATATCATTCAAGGAAGATAAAGTCAAGAGGAAGAAGATTGTAAAGTCCATCATCCGTTGAGGAAGCAACATTGAAGATGGAATGTTATCGTTCAAATTATAGTCTTTGCTAGGCTGGTGCTTGGCAAGTAGGGGTTGGTACTCCTTGTAGGTTGGTGCCTACTAAATCAGCTTTAGGGGTTAATGCTCCTTGTAGGTTGGTGCCTACTAAACGAGGATTAAGGGTTGGTACTCTTTGTAGGTTGGTGCCTACTAAATTACATAATTAGTGATTCAAGTAGGTTGGTGCCTACATTCTTTGTAAAAGCTTATATAATTCATAAAGTAGAATTGTTGGTGTCAACTTGTTCATATTGTGATATTCTTGCATAGTTGATTTGGATTTAAGTTTGAAGTTGATAAATGTTAAGAGGGTAAAAGATTGTTGATATATTGATTCACCCCCTCCCCCCCTCTCAGTATATCTTTGTGCTCTTCAAACTTTACTTGATTATAGCAAGTGACAAGTTTGAAAAATTCTTCTTGGACATTAGTATATCAATCACTTTTCTGTTCGTTTAGATGCCTATGATGTCTTTGATTTTTTCTTCATGGAGGAGTGTTAGATACAATATATTTATTGCAAGAAAATCAAACATGATACAGAGGGAGCAGTTGTTAAAGGAAAGGTTATGTTTGTTCTTAAATACATTGTTTCTTCCAATATAAAGGTTGAAACTTTTGTCTTTAGAGTTTTGATATTTAATGTCCTTTTTCATCCCATACGAATCTTGCTGGTTAGTTTGGCACCAAATATATGAATATCTTAAGAAGTTTACGCCTCTTGTAGTTTTTTTCCTATAGTAAATCGTTTCCATTGTCAAAGCTTAAGGGGAGTCTTATAAGACTTGCTCTTGGTTCTTTCACCTAAGCTGAATAATGTGGCTGCATCAGTCACTCGGACCAAACTTGGAAATTAAATTAAGGGTCTGGAAGGTAGTTGAAGGATGTTGGCAAGTAGAAGGCTATAATTATGACCTATGAGTCTGAGGCAGGAGACTCACTATAAAATAGGAGATCAAAATACAATATAGGAACCCTCTCTGTTCTACATTGCTAACCATCAATCCATTCTAATTGCAATGTACACTTGTGAGTGTCTATGTTAAGCTCATTTTTACAGATCCCTTCTAAAGTTGAGTTCCTTATAGTAATATAATAATATTTACTATTGTGCTATGTGGACCACTGATTGATTTAACTATAAGAATACTTATGCTGTAGAGATTTTTGAAAATTTTCACCATGCCATGTCTTTTGTTTTCCTTTTTTGTTGTAGCTTTACAAACATTTTGCCTTGGAAACCATGTTGATTCCCAAGACATACTTTACATCTTTTATGCTTGATTAAGGTTCATTAAGATCCCTTGGTTCGTCATCTAGGTCGGTATATAACTAAATAGAAATTTCAGGGTAAAATATGTTTTGAACATCTTTAAAGTTTAAATATTATCCATATAGATATGTTATTAAGGAAGTGTTTGAAAATAGGCCTGAGAGGCCAAATACTTGTAACTAGGTCATATTTGATCTTAACCACAAAGCCCACCATAGTTGTTATGTACCTGATACCTCAGTGACAATGGGACAATTTTGAGACCAATATCTAAAATACCAAAGTGTTAATCTAAACAAGCATCCAGTGCAAGGTGCCTTAATACCAGTCTGTCACTCACTCAATTCCTTAAGGAGAATGGATTAACTCCATGCAGAAGAAAATAATTACTGGAATGTGAATTACAATCCTTAAATTTTTTTAGAAGTTACATTTAGCCTGTTTTGGTGTAGAATTTGTTTAACATTGATTTACCTTGGAAACCATATTTAATTTTTTTTTTATTGGGGTTCTATTAATGGCCCCCCTACACAAACAAACTTATAGAATACTAAAAAATCAATCTTATTTTCTTCCTATCATAGATATATACTATAGTCTATAATACATATAACATTCTATGCCTTTTCTTTTTTCATTTGCGACAGGAGAAAATTTTGCCCTTAAGTCTGCTTTCTAGCTGTAGCATTTCTTTTATTAACATTTGCCCTTAAATCTGCTTCTTAGTAGTAGCTTTTCTTTTATTAACTTTTATCCAACTTTTATCATTTCCTTGTCCTCTTCAAATTCTGAATAGGCAGTTGAAGCTGAAGAAGGTTGAATTCTTGTGTCTGTTAAAGATTCTGGAATGTTTGCATTGACACCCCCTTCCTCTGCCTGCGATAATTCGTCATATCAAGCCTCATTCTGATATCTGAAGTGGGGAGGAGTAAGCAGCTTTGGTCTCACAAATATTGGAGATACACTTTTGTTTCTACAACATTCTTAACACCCTTAGAACCATACATTTTCTTTCTACCCAGACATATCTTTTTCTTTTTTTGATGAGACCTCTTTCTCCCGCATATCTAGTACAAGAGAAGATTTGATAATGTCTGAACATTTCGGAGGCAAATGATTAGCCTTTTCTGTTTGATCCTCTTGAGACAATTGCTTTTTAACTTCATTAACCAACCAACTACAATGAGAGCCATCTGACAAGGAGTACTTTAAACTAATAGGGGCATCTGAAGCAGAGTGTTTCATTGGTAGATGTGAAATCTAGCACCTTTTAACCATTTCATTTTTTTGAGGTTTTGGGTTTTTCAGTTATGTGTTCAGGTGCAATATGCCCTAGTTGAAAGCACCTTCAGCAACTAAATGAAATATTTAAATAATTTAAAAATTCATATCATCCTTTTATGAATATTGAATTAACTCAATGAAAACAGCAGAAATGTACTAACACCCCCACTAACAGCCATACTCGAAGTTGGATATTAGAGAGTAATATTAATATTAATTTTAAGAGGCAAAGATTTTCCTGAATTTTGGGGACAGCAGGGGATACTTTGAAATATAATAATATAATGCGAATAATATTATCTTTTGATACTTTGACCCATGCTCCAATTAATATATTATATTATATTATTATATTTTTATTATAATACTAATTTTATATACTTTGATATATAATATAATGGGAGAATTATATACCCTTTGAATTATTATATTAGTATATTTTTATATTATTAGTATATTATATAGTTATTATATATTATATTATCATGAATATATATATATATATATTAATTTTATATGTTTTTTGTATGGATGTACCCATACCTGTACCCAACCCCATTTTTTTTTTTTTGTCGTACCAATGTATCGTACCCACATACCCGATTCTGATTCTGATTCCGATTCGGTAACTTAGCTTTGCCAGATGCATAAAATATCAGTAACGACAATTACCAATACCCGATGTCTGACCAAAGACCTGCACATCATATGCATAAAATACCAATTAATGAAAATTATCAATCTTTATTTGAAACGTTGATTTAAGCTCAACACAAAAGACAATATATAAACGATCAAACAAACAAGGAGCAAGATCGGAAAAAAAGGATGGCTAAAATTGCAGCTAAATTAAAGCTAGATTTCCATTCATTGCATTTTTTTTTGGGCCAAAAATAATTAAAATTTAGCCATTCTGCAAGAAGGCGAAGCCTGCTAAAGTTCACTACCCTTGGTCACAGCACTCTACTGTTTGCTGTTTTTTAAACTACTAGTTGTGAGGGATGACTGGGTATCATCCTGGTGTTTCCTAATGGGGGGAAATCCCCGGGAATGTCCCCGAAATGGTACGGATGTCCTTGTTTTCTGCTTTTTTGGGGAATGGGTTGAAGATGTTCTGCCATTGTTCCCAAGCTTCAAAATGTCCCCTTTGTATCCGAAGACGAGCTAAAACCCCAGGGACGTCTTTGGTATGCACTGGTTAAGTATGTTGTAGCAATAAGTAGCACTTATATAGCTGTCTAATTAAGGTAGTAAGGACGTAAATAGATCTAAGAGGCAAAATGCACTTAACTAGTCATATTTTATCCAAACTACAGAGCCCTGCAGCTAATGTTGTTTCAATATCTCAACAACTATGGCACAGCTTCGACAACTTCAAAGTGGTCTCAAGGACAAGCATCGATTGCAAGGTGCATCAGTACAATTTTATCTTGTTAGGAATGGAGTAACTCCTTGTACAAGAAAATTACTGCTGTAATTTGAATTTTAATACTCAATTTCTGCGAATCATAACTTCAACTTGTTGGATAGGCAGCAACAAAGTTGAGATGGCTAAAGTTGAAACCATGCTTATTAAACTTGTTAAGCATTCATTGAGTCTAGCCAAGTCTGCCAAGGCTCAGAAAAGACAGCAAAAACTGAATTAAAAACAAAATTTAAGTAAGAACTGTTTAAAGTAGTTCATTGTCGATTATAGTTTTTTGAAATTTTTTGAGTTTGGGGTGATTTTTTAGCTGAATTGATCAGCCAATCATAATTTTTAACCCTAAGTTTCCCCCAAAACAAATTTAAACATCACAAGAAATTTGTTATATAGTAAAGGAACAACACCACATGGCTAGAGTTGGTACAAAAAACATGAGTTCCTCAATGACACATCATAATTTATTGAAAAGGCATGGCAAATATGGGAAACACTCTAGTCTTTTGTAAGATTCACCTCCTAACCAGAATTATTAAAAAAGCCAATTAATTGTGCTGAGATTGTGAAGAACATGACAGCAGTAACAAATGTTTACAGAAAAGAATTTGCCTTCCCTGATCGCTGGAATAGAACCTATAGCTTGCTATTGAAGGTTCGCTAGTTCATACATTCATGCTTCTTATCTATAGTCTGGCATTGGAAAACAACCTCCAATCCAATGGTGAAATTTATGTTGCACATACACCTGAGCTGCCCATCCATAGTTGATTACAATTATTTGCTTAAGAGATGGAGAGGCTGCAATACTTTTCAAATGTGATTAACATGCTGAATTGTGTGATGCTCAAATGCACCAGCTTCTTTCCTTTGATAGTTTCTCTCGTCAAGTACCCAAGGGTGTTTGTATATGTATTTGGTGATGTTTCTATCTTTTCTGTTAAGTGCCATAGTTTTTACCCATCCAATTTTCTGAATGCCCTCAAGTAGAAGATCCATTTAGTGGATGACTTAAGGGCTCCCCAAAATGGCCGCGTGCCTCTCAAGAATTCTCCTTGTTGCTATGTATGCTACTAAAATGTTGGTCACAGCATGGACGTCATTCTTGACACCCACTTCCATGTCCACCTTCTCCAACTTATTTTGCGAAGTCTTAAAGTTTTTCACTTTGTGGGATGCGTCAATGAACTCCAAAGAACACCAACTAGCCACCAAAAGCATTAAAAAATTTGATCAATAAGTGGTTCTGGAGATCCTATACCCATCAAACAGAACAATGCTGCCATTTTTGCATTAAATTCTTGATTGATTTTCTACTATGACCTTTTTTTCATGGATTCCTCCAACAAGGAAAACATATGTCATGTAGAGTAGGCACCTTGAACCATTTCTTGACAACAATCAATGCGTTGATCTCTGACTCCCAATATGCACTCCTTGCAACATGGAGCGATATGCTGTTATAATATCAAAAATATGCAGCAGCTATCCTTGGTTCCAAGCAATAATTTCATGTGAAGGCTGTATACTAGAATTATTGTGAGGAACAAAGAAGCACTATGAATGCAATTGACTAGATAATTCTATTTAGTATCTGAATTAGGGTGTGAATTCATCCCAATTGTAAGTGCCTTAGCTCATTTCTTCTTTTCTTTTTTATTCTCTTCATAGCCAACTCTTGTGTACTTTTATGCTCCACTACAACATGCAATTGCGCATCTCAACTAGGGATTCATGCAAGGTGATATTTGAGGTAATTGATGTTCCTCTTATTTGAAAACTACAATAATTGTATACAATCTCTTGTAACTTTGAATACAGTTTCCCATGTTTCCAAGTAGGGGGACTTATTACTACTGTGACTATCTGAGGACACCATCTCTATATCACTTAATTGTTGGAGAAACTAGCAAGAAGTAATAATTAATAAACATAGCAAGAAGTAATAATTAATAAACAATTGACTTTTAAAATTAACTGCATGAAATTTCTACAGTCCATGATATCAATGTACATAGATTTCTAGAATTTGACTGTGTAACTGTTTTACCATAACCCAGAAATCTATGTACATTGACCTATAAAATTTTAAACCCTAGCAAAGAAAGTGATTTGTAAAATGCTTTAGATATTCCTAAACAACTCACCAATTATGGATTTCTAATGCTAGCTACTTGGAACATCCTTCAAGTGAAAGCAAATAAGAAATACAATACCAAAACCAAAGCAATAGGAAGTATAGAAAGAAGCAAAACACTTTGTAGTGACAGTGACACAACTATCACAAGAATTTTTTTCCCAAAGTCATCTTTGGAATACCACTTTCTTTGGATGAAAGTTGACCTCTTAGAGCAACCAACTAGGTTTCATGTAGTCCCTTAGCATGTTTGCATTTCCTTCTTTTGAAGTACTAGATCCTGCTCAAGCTCCTCCAATGGTCCTAGACTCCCCTAGTGGTCCTAGATTGAGGTCTTCTATTGATGTTTAAACGGATTTCTCTTCCTCATCTAACATCAAAGGCTTGAAGTCCTATGTTGTTAGGTTTTGCAAACTCCCTTGTACCTATATGGGTCTAGTTTGGCTTCGGGCCTAGGGTTGGGATAGCTCTGGGTCTACCAAGGGTTTGCCCTAGTCACCTTGGGTTTATTATGGGCCTTGGTGCCTGGGGTGGACCTTGGGCGAATTCAAGTAGATCCATGGGTTGTTCATTCAAAAAAGAAAAAAATAGAAACAAAAAAACTCTTAAATGCTTGATTTTGCCCTAAATTGAAGGCTTTTAACCTTTTTTGGTCTATTTCATAAACAATTCATTGAGATGGTGGGTCCAAAAATGTTGTTCAAATCATAATGAACACTAAAATTGTAGGGTAGTTGGTCCAATGGTGGAGGGTACATATGGGCATATTTTTTGGACACAATGTGCTATCCACTCCCACAACTAGATATTACAAAATGGACAAAGATTGAGTGGGTCAAAGAATCTACACGAAGGCCAAGGAGATTCAAATGTTTGTGACAAATCATCATATCTCACAGGCCATTTTTGGGACTTTCTCCAACTTGGAGTTGATATTAATGTTTTTTTTTATTTATTTATTTTTTTAAATTTTGATTTGTCATCTAAGTGACAAGTGGGAGGTATTTTTTTAAATTGTGTCAAATTATGATATTTGTATAAGGATTCAATTGCATAGTTTTGAGTCCAACTCATTGACCCATGTTTCATGAGTAATGTTTCACACCATCTCTTATGAGAATGAATGGCCCACTCATCACTCATTGCATCTAGGTTATGCTCATAGGGGTGAAGCATTAGGACTTCTTGGGAGGTCACCCATCCTAGTACTACTTTGACTCTAGAGTGCTTAATCTTGGAGTTTTCCCATGATCTAGCCCATTTAACATGCTATCCCATTTGCAAAACCTTCAACAAGTGTTGTGCCTTATGGTCCACTTGGCACACTTAACCTAGATGCAATGAGTACTAAGTGGACCATTTATTCTCATGATAGATGGGTTTGTGTGAACACCTATTGATGAAATATGGGTCAATGAGTTTGATTCAAAAACTACGTAGTTGAATCTTCATATAAATATCATAATTTGACACATTGAAATTATCTCCCACTTGTTAATGGATGAGCTAAAGGGACTCTACAATGAATGGTTCATAAGGCACAACACTTGTTAAAGGTTTTACAAATGGGGTAGCAAGCTAAGTGGGTGCAAAAAGGTTGAGTATTTGGTCTTTGTGCACTTCAACTTGTGTCTCGTCACATAAGAGACCTAATGAGGAATTGGTATTTAACTGTTGAGTGTGCCAACTTAGACACTATAGTTGCATAGCTTGATGAAGTCTCTATAGATGAGGCAACTTTTGCATATGACATGGCTAGTGGGAGTGTTATTGCAGTTGATTGTGATTCAAATGAAATTTAATTAAATGCTGACTTTGACGCTCTTGATGAAGAGCAATATGAAAATTATTGAATATTGATTGTAATTTTTATTTTGTACTGACATTTGACAAATCACTAAATTATCATATTGTGAATTAATTATGAGGTATTTAAGTATTTTGTTTACTTGCAATTATGAGTATATTTGAGTATGCTTGTATGGAATTTTTTCCTGGGTGCAGATATGGGTTCGCATATATATATATATACAAACCTGTATCTGCACCCAAGGAAAAAAATGCCATACAGGCATACTCGAATCCTAAACTTGTACCTGTCTCTATACTAGGACCAATAACTAAGGTCCAAACAGTCTTAAATTTTCCACATTGACCACCAAATACACTATTGTGTATGGTGGAAAATCAAATCATAAGGCATTTTTACCGACTTGTTCCAGAATTGAAAAAGGTCCATACCTCAAAGGCTTCATCTTTCTTGCTGCTACTTGAATTCTGTCCTCACTCAAATATAACCAAACTTGATTACCCACCTTGAATTTGTGTTCGGTTTGGTACTGGCATGCTGCCTCTTATACTTCTCTTTGCCGTCCTTAAGCTTCTCTTGTACCTGGATCTGCACTTGATTGATATGTTCAATGAACTTTTCAGCTCTTTTCACCTCTTAGTTAACCTCCTTACCTTTTTCATATGGCTGTCCTGAAAGCACATCTTGTGGGAAGGGAGGTAAAAAACCATGAAGTGTTTCAAATGGTGATAGATTCGTAGATGAAAGCACTGCCTGGTTGTAGGAATGATAAATATGCAGTGATCCCATCCCATGTTTTCTAAAGCATCTGATTATGTCCATGAAATAACTGAACCAAAGACCTATTTACGACTTTAGTATTTCTGTCTGTCTGGGTATGGAAAATTGTACTCCTCTTCAATTTGATTTCCTTTTTCTGCCAAAGTATGCACCAAAGCTAACCAAGAAATTTGGAATCTCAGTCTAAAATGATGCTTTGAGGCGAACAAAAGTGAATCCATACATTTGCAAAAAATAATTCAGCTGCATCCTTTCTTGTCAATGATTTGATACATGGAATTAAAAGACACATTTGTTGAATCTATCAAACATCACCAACAAATAATCATGCCCTTTCCATGTCATGGGCAATCCTCCAACAAATTCCATTGAAATTCACTCCCATTGATGAGTTGGGACTGGAAGTGGCTGATATGGTTTTAGCTTCTGATTATTGAGCTTACTTACACTGCATAATTTACAAGTACAAGCATATTTTGTCACATCTTTCTAATATAAGGCCTGTATACATACCACTGCAAATTAGAAACTGTTTCAAAACCCTAAAGTGACCAGGTACTCTAGAAGTATATGCTTCTCTCAAAAACACCAATATCCTCTCTTTTGAAATGCACAAAAAATTACCTTTGAAGAGTAACTGTTGATGTGTTTTTCGTGACCGCACCAACACAAAATAAAGTTGCCAATGGCTACTCTATCCGCTCTTGAACAAAATCTCCTGCATGCTAAGATTGCTAGAAAGATCATGCATTCAACTCCAAGGTTCCTTCATGCAGTGGATAGTCTCAGTTGGCTCGATGTGATTTGCTGGTATTTCAAGGGGACTTATAGAATTGTTCAATGGCGGAGAAAGGAATTCTAATGCTCAAAAGGTTTGTCTATAAAGCTTTTGTTTCCTAAACTAACTAGAAAGTATTGAATTAAAATGGTTTCAGCGATAAGAAGGCTCTAATCTACTCTAAGGCGTGGGACATGGCGATCAATTTTCACAAACTTCAACCGAGCTTTGCTTTGCCTCGCTTCAGACAACTTCCACAAAACTGGTGCAATCTTTAGAGGAGTAACCAAAGGTATTCAGATCATAATTCAACATGAAGACACCGTCACAACAACGCATATCAACATGTGAATCACAAACAAAGTTAAGTCCGCAATGTTCCAGTTGACCACACAAGGCGATTTCACCATCAGCGAACACACTAGTGGTATGGATAGACAAAGCTTGCTCGAATCAAACAACACATTCCACAACTAGCATCTACTTGCATGAAATGAAATTTATTCTACTTGAATCGGAAGGACAAAGAAATCTTGCTAGCTGCTCACAACAAAAGATGGAACCATCATCAATGAAAACTCTTTTTATTATGGGAGTGTTCACAACAATTTCTTACAAAGCTTTCAAAGGAATAACTTTCCTTCTTCAAACTATGCTACCAATCTATGCTATGCTACTTCTAAGTTGTCTCTCTATCTTCCTATCTCTGAGCTAATCTAATGAGGTACAAATGAGGGGGATGCCCCTTTTATAGCTGGCCAAGTCCAATGGACGACCCAGATTACAATCAGATGGATGGCCCAGATCGAGCCACATAAGCCCTAACCCTAAAAACTACCACCAAGAAGAGTGGAGTAATAAATGAGCAATTAATGTCCACCAACTTCTAGAAGATTCTTGTTTGGAAATGTGTTCGCATTGTTCTTGTTCTTCTTCTTGATTGCAAACTGGATGAGTCTGATCATCATGGCTTGAACTTTTTCCTTAGTCTTGAGGGCATTTCAGTGCTTGAGGATGATCTTTAACGCATGGTACTTCATCTTTTCTTTCATCCCGATCTTGAAGGATTTTCCGGTCTTGGACTCGAGCATTTTGTTCTTGCCACCCGCCTCACCTGAGTTGGTCGCATTTAGATTCTTGTGGAGGAATTTCAACACTTAGCCGTTTCTTCTGACATCTCCGTTTACGTAATGTTGTCTTGGAGTACTCGCTTCATCTCCCGAAGTCATCATATCCTTCAAAACAAAGAAGAAGAGCATCAAAACACTTTATAATATAAAACATCTTCACTTACCTGATTTCCGTGTTCTGACTTCCAAGGTTTGATTGATTTCTAGATAGGGTTCATCATCTTCCTCTAGCAAATTTTGTTTTCTTCATGACTTTTCAACATCTGTGTGCTAGGGCGCATATCATCTGGATATTTGAGCTTCACTTCATCTTTAAATTCTCCATGCCTTAGACAAATTTCCCTTTCTTGAGGGCACATTTTAGAAGGCTCTACTTCATTACCCGCCTTAGAATATTTTCATATCTTTACCCATTCCTCCTTGGGCGCACTTGGAGGAGTCTACTCTTATTTTCTTTGCCTTAGAAAGATTTCATCTAATCTTTTCCTCTGGGGCATACTCTGCTTCTTGTGTACCTTGAAACTGTGCCTTAGAAACTTTATCCAACTTGAGCCTTAGGAAATTTTATCTCCTCTAGAAAATTTTATCAATCACAAGCCCAGTGTCCACTTCAAAACCTCCAGGCAAGGTGCAAAAAGTTTCAAAATCATTTCCTTAGAAAAATATCCAATACCCACAAAAAAATTTCCCTGAGAAAATATATTATTCACGTGTGCAAGTATGTAGGGGTACATTTAATTTTTCCACCTTTGAAAAAAATAAAATAAAAAAATATTCATCTCTAAGGTTTATTCATCTTTTCCAGCCTTGGGCGTATTTGCTAAGGGGTGCCTCCATTTGGAAAATTTCTTTTAATCTCCTCTTTCATTATCTCCCAAGGGCGCATTTTACTATGACCACTGTCAATTTCAACGCCATGACCCAACCTCTCCAAACTAAGGCTCACTTCACCCCCTAGATTTTCATTTTCAAACTTAGAAAATTTTCTCAAACACTTTATCTTCAATGGCGTATTCAAGGGTCCTTGCTTTCATTTCCTCACACTTAGAGAAATTTTTCATCTCCTTCTCAACCTTGGCGCATATAGGTAGGTCTCCTGCCATTTTTAAAACACTTAGGAATATTTTCAAGTCATCTCACCTCCACCTTGAGCTTGGGCGCGTTTGGGAGGTTGAGCTTCCAATTTTGATGACTTAGAAATTTTCAAGCTACCCTCCTTGCCAAGGGCGCATCTTTTGAGGTCATGCTTCCATTTTCCATCACTTAGAATATTTTTCATCACCTTCTTCACTCTAGGCACGTTTGGAGGTCTGAACTTCCACCTTCACTTGCCTTAGAAAAATTTCAAGCATCTAGCTTATGGTGGGCGCATTTTGATGGGTCTACTCCCAATTTTTCTCCCTTAAACAAATTTTCATCTACCTTGTTCATCTAGGGCGCCTTTGGAGGAGTGCTACTCATGATTTTTGTGACTTAGAGAAATTTCCAAGCAACCTCTATGCTAGGGCGCATTTGGGGGTGTATGCTCTGAGTTTCAATTGCTTTGCAAAAATTTCTTCATCCAACACCCTCTTGGGCACATTTTGCCCCTGGAGCTTCCAAATTTCATCACTTAGAAAATTTCTTAACCTCTTCTTCTCGCTTGGGCGTATTTGGAGGGTCAAACTTTCAATTTCCCACACTTAGAATGTTTTACCAACTCCCCTCTCAAGGTAAGGCGCATTCAAGGGGCTGAGCTTCAAGTTTCTATGCCTTAGAAGAATTTTGGGGGCTTGTCTTTACCTTGGGCGCATATGGCATAGTGAACTTTCAGTTTTGATGCCTTAGAAAAATTTCTAACCTCTTTAACTTGCAAGGGTGCATTTAGGAGGTCATACTTCCACTTTCATTGCCTTAGATAAATTTTCAGCTTCATCTTTTGACTAAGGCACATTCAGGGTGTCTGGACTTTCATTTTCACACACTTAGAATATTTCCCATGCCATCTCCTCTCAAGGGCGCATTTGGAGGTAGCTACTTCCAATTTGCTAGACTTAGACATTTTTCAATCAACCTCAAGTAGCTAAGGCACATTTTACTACCCCTACTTCCAATTTGGGTGCCTTAGACATTTCATCAACCTCCCTTTCTATTCTAGGCGCATTTAGCATGGTGTACTTCAAGTTTCTTTGACTTAGGCAAAATTTCCAACTTTCAGCTTGCTCTTGGGTGCATATTGGTGGGTGAGCTTCAAGTTTTAGACTTTGAAAGATTTTCACCAACCTCTTAAACCTTGGGTGCATTTGGAGGCTGGGGCTTCAAGTTTCAGATACTTAGAAATTTTTTTATGCCTCTTGCCTAGCTTCCTATTTTTAGTAAATTTTGGAGCTCTTGTGATTTCCATGGATTTTTAGCATTTTCAAGACCTGATTTTTGCTCAACTTGACCTTTGTGATGTAACTGTCATGTTCACACTTGTCATATGTGCTGCCTGCTACTTATATCCCGTTTCTGGAGGTGACTTACTATTTATAGCAACTGCTTGATTTCAGAACTTCTGCAACCCCGTTTAACTTGAAATTTGACTGACGTGATCCCCATGGGTTGACTGGCCTGTTCACACTAGTGTCTCGCGCTGACTTGCTATTTATAGTCTATTTCAGAAGTGACTTACTATAAATAGTAAGTGCTCTGATTGCGTTCAAATTTTACCAGTGGATTCCTTGAAAGATATTGATTGCAATGGGATACATTGGTTTTCGGAGATTCTGACGTTTTACCCCTCCTTTTGAGTTCCGAAGCTGGAAACCCTAATATGAGTTGCATGTGCCTCAAATGACCTCTGTTTGACTCCATTTCTGTTGCATGTCGCTTTGTTCATGATTCTGAAGTGCTGGGGAGTTGCCGGAGTGATCCTGCTAAAAATAGTTAGTGTATGAAAAAGTGACCAATTAGCTACTAGATGTGTTTGCATGTCACACAACCTAAGAGATCTCACAAAACCCAGAAAAACCCAGCAAACTGGACTGCATGCGAGCACTGGCTAAAAATAGTAAGTTCTTGAAAAGTGATCAACTCTGCTTGCATGTTACCTCATTGTGTAGCCCTTGAAAAACCCATAAAGAATATGCTGACATGCACTGAAAGATCCTGCATGCAAACTCTAAAATTTGCTGTTGAAGACAACTCTACAAAAAGGTCTTGATCCTGGTTTGCATGTTATATCACTACGAAGCTCTTGAAAAACCCACAAAGAATATCCAGACATGCGTTGAAGACTCCAACATGCAAACCCTAAAAATAGCTTCCGAAGTCAAGACTGCTGAAATTTATCATCTCATCTTGCATGTTATATCATTGCGTAGGTCTCGGAAAACCCAAAAATATTCTCTAGACATGCACCGAAAAACTTCGCATGCAAACACTAAAAATAGCCTTTGAAGCCTGAATTGTTGAAAGTCAGCATCTCGGTTTGCATGTTATACTATCGCGAAGGTTTTGAAAAACCTAGAAAGAATCTCTAGGCATGCATTTGAAACTTCACATGCAAACCCTCGAAATAGCCTCTGAAGTCCAGACTTGCTAAAAAAAATAGCAAGTTGTTAGAATCCGATGAAATCTTGCTGGGAACCTGCTGGAAGCTTACTGATTGCAGTGCCAAGCCTAAACTTCAATTTGCTCACTCAATTCAACTTCAAGCTGACGTGAAGATTCAAAACCCTAATTCTACAGACTTAGCCAAAATTTTAATTCAGATGGGCGCATCCCCGAAAAGATAGACAGAACAAGGAGAGATAGAAGCAAAACAAACCAAAACCAAAGCGAAAAGACCCAAAATGAAGGAAAAATTAGGGGGGTCCCCATTTTGAATGGGGTGATGTGTGAAAAGGTCACAACAGTAACCTATCCTTAGAACAAAAAAATCTGTTTGGCTAGAGAAAATATCAGAGTTTCCTTCTTTGACCTATTGATATAACTCCCCAAAATCTGCACCATGTTCATAACCCTTTGCACAAACCTCTTTCCCAAACGGTCCAAGAAGAGATAAAGTAGAAATAGTTGAAACCATGGGTGACTAATAAATCAATAAGCTTATTGGTTATACCTTTCTTGTATTTAATAACAAAGCAGAATTGTCATATGAAGCCCATCCACTTGTTGTGCCTCACCTGTTTTAGCTTCATTTGAGCTTGAAGATATTGAAGCAGTTGATGATCTGTATGCACTATGGTTTCCTTTCCCTTTTTAATTGCTTATATAAATGCGTATAACTCTATATCATAAGTGCAATAGCCAATAATGGATTGATGGAACAATTTTGAATGATAACAGATTGATCTTCCATTTTGCAACAAAACAGCCTCTGTAGTGTAATTGCTAGCATCCATTTCCACCTCAAAAGGAAGTTGCAAATTGGGTAATATTAAAATGGGTGAATTACTGATGCACATTCCCCCATTTAAATTCTTCCCTACCAGTAATAACATGTAACAGAGTTGCAATGTAAGAAAATGATTGTACAAATTTATGCAAGAACTGAGCTGCCCCAACAAAGCTCCTTGTCTTGGTTACACTTGTAGGCTTTGGCCAATTTACAATAGCCGCAGCTTTTTCCAGGTCAATCTTAACTATACAATCACTAACTACATGTACAAGATAAAACAAACACTCTCTAACAAATTCACATGCCTTACCATTTAACAATAGCTCGTTCTCCAATAAATTTTTTAATACCTTCCATGAATGATCAAAATGCTCTTCATGTTTGACTGAAAACAAGAATGTCATCCAAGTAAACCACGAGACAACCATCAAGGAGTGCACATCGCACCTTATTTGTTAACACAATCCAAACAGAAGCACTAGCCATTCACATAATCTTTGCCTAGTCTTCAACATTGTTTTCCAAATATTGTCTTCATTAACTCTTACTTGGACATATCTAGACTTTAAATCTGATTTTATAAAATATTTGGCATGTTGAAGCTGATCTAATAAATCATTAATTTGTTGCAAATTGCAGTGATTTTTTACTGTAATTTTATTTAGTGCTTGGTAGTCAATGTGCATGTGCAATGTTCCATCTTTCTTTGGAACCACCACAATTAGAGAACATGGTGAAGTGCTAGGTAGTATAACTCCTCGTTCCAATAAGTCTCACAGCTGATCTTTTACTTCATTGGCCTCTAAAATGTTTTGCCAATATGATCCTATGTTCAGTTTTATTTTTGGCAATAAATGGATCTCCTACTCACCAAAATGGGGAATCAGTTGGTGTAGATAACCCTTTTCCTTGTGCATATGTAGTCCACATTGTTTTAGTCTGCACCACTTGCTCTTCCTCTTTCCCTCCACAACATCAATAAGCAATTTTTCTTGTAGCATTTGTAAATTGTCTTGCTTGGGCAGCACTCACCATGTATACGTTTGATTTTCCCTCATACAATTTTACCATCATCTCTACTCCATTTTTCTTTAATGGGTATATTTTTAATCTGTGATGGAAAATCGTAGCCCATTCATAGAGGTAAAGGCTACCAAGAACAATCCCACATACATCTAATGATAAAACATCCATGGTTACCTCATCCTTCAATTCCACCAAATGTACAATTTGATTTGCATTGTATTTTGACTGAAATTCCTACACTTTGTTTAAGCCAACCAAAGGACTATGGTTTTGGGTGCTTCTTTGTTTCTAACCTAGTTTCTTGAACTATATTATGATTTTTTCTTCTTCTTGAGAACAAGTATCAAAAAGAGCACCAGTTTTTCTATTTTTCAGCTGAATTTTCACATGGAAAGAGCTTGGTAGTCTTGTCCTCATCTTGAGCTTCATCACAAACCATGTTTGCCTTATTCTGCACGGTTGTATAGGATATTTGATCATTTGTGTTCCAAAGTATACTCAATCTCCTTTACCATTTGTCAAGTTGCAGCAGCTTTGTACTTTTTAAATTTTTTAAATGGGTGTAACTCCGGGTGCAATTTCTAGCTGGCATCTTCATTATGATTCTCCTTGTCACAATGTTTGCACTATCATATTTCTTTGCCTTTATTGCTGTTCTTCACAGTACTGTTAGCAGACTTCTTGCCTTGCATTTATTTTTCCCCTTTTGTGAAGCCTTTGCTTGCTGCCTCTCTCTCTTGCCTTGCTGTTTTTCCTTGAGTGAGTTTGATTTCTTTTTATCCACCTCCAACTAATGGGCGTCTGCACTTGTCTCATTAAGATTTTGTGGTTTGGCCATTAATAATTTAATACAGCTCTATGAAAATATCTAAATAAGTCTCCAACACACTTCATCAGCATATCTCTTTCCACAATATCTCCTCCTAGCTGAACCATTTTCTTTTGGAATTCACTGGCTAGAACACTTTGTCCTCATTGTTGATGGAAATAATGCCACTGAATAGCTCTTTCCTCAATTGCAAGGAAATTATATGTGCTTCATATCATTTTAATGCATGTGACCAAATAGCTTTAAATGAGAAAAAGGAATTTGCTAAGAGGAATTTAGTTTGTTACCTAAAATATACCTCCATTTGAGAGACCCGTTGATCCACCTTTACCCCATTCTCATGTCCATTGAATGGTTGGATCTGTATGTTGGCCTTCACTTTGAACTAAAGTGAGTTAATGCTGTTTTAGGTCTCACCATGCTTATATGTAACCTTGGACTCCACTTCTTCTGTTTCTGGGGTCTCTTGGATGCCAACTTTTGAGTTATGACCATCAACACTCTTTAAAACATATCCATTTTCCCCATATGATGGGAAATCACAACATCATCCACCTCAAATTTTTCAAATCTCTCTTCAGTCTCATCCATATCTCTTCCACCCTCATGTCCCATGGTTGGATCTCTATGCTGGCCTTAACTTTGAACAAAAGTTAGTTATTGCTCTTTGAGGTCTCACCATGCTCATATGTAACCTTGGGCCCCACTTCTTCCACTTTTGGGGTCTCTTGAATACCTAATGTTTGAATTATGTCCATCAACACACTTTTCAAAAACATCCAATTTTCCCATATGATGGGAAATCACAACCTCTAATTTCTTGAATATCTCTTTAGCCTCATCCATATCTCTTCTACTCTCATGTCCAATCCTTCTTTTTGCTTGATTTTACCAGCAGTTTCCAATCATAAGCTCAAGTCCTCTCAACTCTCCACCGCCACGAGATCATGCAGCGTGTAAAATCCACTTAAAATATGATTTAAAACCACCTAGAGGGTTTTTAAATCTGCTTTGATGCAAATCTGACCTCTAAACTGCTCTAGATATTCTAAAACAGCTCACCAATTACCGATTTCTAATGCTAGCTACTCTGAACATCTTTCAATTGAATGCAAAACAAGAAATACAGTACCAAAACCAAAGCAAAAGTAAGTAGAGAAATAGAAACAAAACACAAGATTTGGTCTAGAGAAACCCAAAAAGGGGAAAAACTCCAGTTGGATGATTAAATACTCTCCAGACTCCACTATAACCAATCAGGTACAATCAATATGAATGGACTTCGGCTTAAATCTGGTCTTCTCTTCTATAAAGTGAAAGATTGAACCCTAGAATAGAACAAACAGTAAGGAAAAACAATTAAAGTATAAAACAAATAAAAACCCCAATCACATACCTTGATAATCCAGTTAAGAAATTCTTCAAATTCTTCAGGGATGACTTAAAGGCAACTAAAAAATGATTAAAAATGTGTTACAAGGGCTAAGTACAACAATAATCAGCAGAAAAGTGAAAAAATGAGGGATTTTCAAATGTTCAAAGCTACAGCTGATATTTTCATGTAGTTGATGAGTTCTTCCCATGAATGTATGAGTAACTATGAGTTTCTGGGTGAGAAGCTTGGTGATTGTGAGTCTTGGAAGAATTTTTACCTCATTTCTAGATCATTTTGTGTGCCCAATCTCTTTTGGGGTACCTTCCAAATGCTGTTTTTAGTGCTATCTATAAAATTGCCTTTTCTTGTTTAAATACTTTGTTCTCTTGGTTCATTTTTTCTTCATTCCAACTCTAAAGCACAAGTAGTATTTATTGCACAAAGTTATATGGGAAAGATGATTTTTGCTCTGTTGGAATGGACATTTGGATCTAATTTTTTGGTGTTTGGAGGCTTTGGCTACGTAAGGGGCCAAAAATGTTTGTTGTTAGAGCAATGTAAATACAATTTTTTGTTTTGAATTTAATGGGTGGGGCGGACCTAGGGCAAACATGAACACCAACTCTTTTTTAATATTGTTTTCCACTTCCGTCACTAGCTCACACTTTATCCAAGTGCTTCCTCCATTTTTACCCATAGTCTGGGCCAGTGGGTATCCTTGGGTTTCTAACTGGGACTCTTCTGTTTCTGTGGCAATGTGTGTTACTGCTGCCTGAACCCTAATTGGTAAATACTAATTAATGGCATATTGCCTACTATATTCATTCTTGAGATTCCCAATCGTTTTTATCAGAAGATGGTTATGAATTAACCAAGAGAAGTACTCATTTTCTGATTAACTGGAATTTTTCATCGTGTTTTCTAGGAACAAGATGGCTTGTATTATGGCCCTATTTTTGAACCTTTGGTTGTATGGTTGACCTTTTAGGTGTCTTTCTTCTCAGGCATAGGAGTGCTTTCTCTGATTGTACTTTCCCTAGGCTACTATTTATGGTTTGTGATACTTAGAACTTGAAATATGACACGGCTTGAATTTTCTGCATATCAGTTCACCCTATGCTATAGTCAGCTTCATATGCTGCTTGCTAATTATTTGCTGATCTGTGAAGGACATACTTATCTAAGCCAAGGGTATGTGTGCGTTAGATTTGTTATTGGTTCAAATTAAATGTGGGATTATGGGCCTTTTTCATTTTAGGGAGTAAAAACATTTTGCCAGTTTATGAAGATGGAAAGTTTTGGCTATGCTTATAATTTATAAACTTAACTGGTCACTTTTTCATTTTATTAACTATTTGCAATGCAACATAAGTTCCTTCCAATTACATCAATATTTAGCAGAATATCAGGTGTTCTACAGATACTTGTTAGCATTAGAAGTGAGATTTAGTACCAAAGTAATATATTTTCTATTGTTAGACATCTCAGTAAATACATAAGTTGGAAGTTAGTCCAGGATAACTCTAGCCCCATTGCAAGATTTCAGGGTATCTGGGAGGGTTTTGGTATTTAGTACTAGACGTGGTAGGTATCCTGTGTAAACTGTGATATTGAGCTATGCTGGAAGCCTTACCAACCAGTGTTGTGTTTAGGAGAAATAATATTATAGGATCCTATAGACAGGTTGGCTAATCTCCCCAGCTCTACCTTTACTTGAGTATGCATTGCATTTGTGTCCTTACAGGATTTGGATGGATAGCACATGGAGGCTCATGGCTATTCTGTTTACATCACATGACTGCTTAGTTAGAAACTCAGAATGTTATGATTTATATATCTTCTTTTGTGATCATGGTTTTTCATGTCTACGCTGAATTGGTTCTTATGTTAGTGATCAAATTCAGCTAATTGTTGTGGATTGACTGGAGCATTTCAAAGATGGTGTCAACTTTTCTTACTGTCTGCAGAGATCTAATATATTATTTGGAGATCAAATGGCTGTGTGAAAATCTAAAAGCATCTCTCAGTATTTAAATGTAGAAAATACATCATATATCTTTGATATTCTGTTGTGATGTTGCAGGCTTAATGTACTTGTAGAACGGTTCAAAATGGCATTGGATTGCTTCTTTGCTGTTTGGTTTGTTGTTGGTAATGTGTGGATATTTGGTGGCCATTCATCCTCAAGCGAGGCTCCAAATCTTTACAGGCAAGAATAACTCTTCAAAATTCTACTTCTGTAGTATGTGTTTTCTATATATTTATTCTCCTCTCTTGACAATAACCAAAAAGATGTTAATTTTAACTGCTAATGGAGTAGTTTAAGAGCCACTGAAGCTGCAATAAAGCTTCTTACTTCCTAGATTTTGTGGATTCTGTGCAGGCTGTGTATTGTATTTCTTACATTAAGCTGTATTGGTTATGCTATGCCTTTCATTTTATGTGCAACAATATGCTGCTGCTTGCCCTGCATCATATCTCTCCTTGGACTTCGGGAGGATCAAACCCAAACAAGAGGAGCTTCACCTGAAACAATTGGTTCTTTGCCAAAATATAAGTTCAAAGCTAAAAAGTCAACAGAAGGAAATGGAAGCAAAGATGACAGCGAAAATCACTCAGAGAGTTCAGGTGAGGGTGGCATTATAGCAGTTGGTACTGAGAAAGAAAGATCTGTTTCAGGCGAAGATGCGGTATGTGCTATTTTTTGTAATTGGAAATATAAATTAAACTTTAATTTTTTGTAGTAAAAATTGTATACCAAGAACTGCTCATGTGTTCCTATCGTCAAAATGCAGATGTGTTGTATTTGCTTGGGCAAATATAAGGATGATGAGGATCTGAGAGAGTTACCCTGCACACACTACTTTCATGTTGAATGTGTTGATAAATGGTTGAAAATAAATGCATCTTGTCCTCTTTGCAAACATGAAATTGGAGAATCTAGTGAAGCAGCATCAGAATCTGCTGGAGATATAAGACAGAATGGGGATGGATAAATCTTGAATTGAGGCAGAGTGAATAAGGGAGAAGTAGTAGTTTAAATTTTATGTTGTACAGACGGGTAAAAAAATCCAGGACACAATCATCAATTTTGACTGTTTTCTAGTCATATGCAACATATTTTGGCCATGTTGTAAGCAGATGGTCTACCACCAAGACACTTAGGAAGGAATTTACCAAAAAGCTTTTAAGAAAGACCAGCATTGTTTTCAGCTACAAATAGGAACAGTGCAATTGAAATACAAGGAGGTTCACTGTCTCACTGCCAGGCAGGTTCTGAGTATGGATCTGATTTGCAGGGTACCACAAGAAGAAATTTAAGAGTTGAACTGCACCCACGCAGCGGTTATAAAAGTTTGTGCAATCGAAGCCATGCCTAATTTGGGGTCATTAGCAGTGGCCATATAAGGCCGTTATACAACTTCTAAAGGTTCTATATTTCCAGAGTGCAAGCTAGCGTGTCAATAGTTTCTGAAATTTTTGAAACCGTGTGCAGTATTTAGTAAGATGCTGTGTGTAATTTGGATAGACATTCTCTGATTTTTTTTGTTTACAATTATCTGCATTCAAAGTAATTGTTTAGGCCAACAATGCTCTTTTCCTAATATGTGAAATTGATTTTTCTATATATTGCAAGTTTTCTTAGGTTCTCTATTATTATATCATATTTCTCATATTAATATTCATTGTTATTTTTTGTGCTTGCTTTTAGAAAAATACAAAATTTGATAATGACTTTGTATCCAACTTTTTATGAATCTGATTGTGGCATTTTATAGAAGATTGGTAAAGTACAGAATGCCACTTGTTGCATGGATGTGAGGCTACGTGGTGTATGCAGGGTATGTGTATGGAGCATAGTGTCGAGACTCCAGATTGGTCATAAAATTTGCAACGAGCCAAAATGGATTGGTTATCCAAGATTCCCCAACTCTTGGCAAGACTCTTTGAGCTGAAGCATCCGGTTAAGCTGCTTTATAAACTCCCTTTTGCAGTTAAAAGACGTTATTTGGATCAGCTCTTTTGTTGAGTTTTGGCCACGTTTACTTTTTTGCGAAGTGGGGAGCCTCGAACTCAACATGCACATTGACGTGGAACTGCGCATTTACATGTGATCATATATTGGAGCATTATGGCTGTAACTGTCTTAATATGTGCATAGGGAAACCTCAAACCACTTTGGGATCCAATATTTTGATCCATACAGTGTAGCGGGTTTGACAAGAGAGTTTAAAAAAGTTTCATCTTGGAAGTGAGAACTTGAGAATGAAAGTTGGAAGCATTATCTCCCGAACTGATAAAGCAAATCCGTTACATTATAGTGCTGATTGCAATCTAGTTTGAATGTTATCCTTTGCTCTGTCACTGTTTACTGCATGAAGTACTAGTGTTGTGAATTCTACCAGTTGTACCATTAGTGCAATAGGGATCATGGATACTTGATGGAGGTACACAAGCAATTTTTGCATTTAATTGAAATTTGATTTGACTTTTATCCTTTAGTGGTCGACACCAACTACAGTTGGAAATAGTATTGTTAATGCAAATTCTGCGAAGTGCATCATTAATGTGACATTGTTAATGCATCATAATAGGTGTGTAAGTGATATTTTGCTAAGTGTCGTAACTGTTACAATCATCACGCAATATTAAACCTTCTAATTGTCAATTTGTCACATGGAATATCAAGTCACACTATCAAAACTTTGCTATACGATGACATCAACATATCACACATTATATCAAACATAACTTCTCCTCATGGATAATCAACGTATATAATTTGTTGCTGCTCACATTTGGTCAAAGGTTGTTGACCATTTACACTTGAACTGTGTATACCTTTTTACACTACAACCAAACACTCTCTATGGCTTGTGGTTGCAGAGAAACACTTGATTGCCTCTAGTTGTTTGTGGTACCCTTTTAGTATCTTATTAAACATTTTCATGCTCTTGGTCGTCATTGCATGTACAACAACATTATATGCACGTTTGCTTTGTCATGCACATACACACCCAAGTTAACTGCTCAAGACAATTATGTGGTAGCAATTCTCCATCAAATAGTTTATGGTTGCAGCCATAGTGACATTGGACAAACAAGTATCTATGTTAAACTGCAACATTTGAATCTCAGTAGTGACTAATTTTAGTTCATTGCAACTAATCTCGTAGTTGTTTACTAGATATGATTATACTTAACATGAACTAGAAACAAGTTCATCCATCTTTGAACAATATTGAGGAATTTTCTACAAATGGAGAACATATGAAAGTTCGAACATTCTCATCTGATATTTAGTGCATAAGAGTTTGTAGTATACATCTTGAGAAGATAGTGCTCATGCATGGGGAAAATATATACTTCTTTGCATGTACTTGTAAGCTTTGTCAAAGAATCAATAGTATTGATTTTAATGTCAATATTTTCATCTGAACCTCCTCTCAACCATCTTAAAAAAAAATGATATTGTACGACAAGTTTAGTTTTAGCATTGCAAACAAGATTCTAACCAAACAAATTGCATTTTGATCATCAAAACACTACATAATTTTTAAAAACAGTATTGTTACAATCTTTGTAACTTTGTACACTTCTTTACAAGCATGTGTTATCATATATGGGTGGAAACATAAAGGTGTTTTTGACTTTTTGATCTAATTGGTACATTCATGTCAACATTTTTAGCTTTTATTTTTCGTTCACCTAGAATAAGCAAGCTATTAAGAAATCAAAGATGGTGAATATGGTAAATGCTCCATGCCATTGAAATGCATGGGTAACCAACTGTTGCATCTGTTTAGTACATAAGACCAAAAACTCGTGATAAATAGATAACTCCAAAGTGAAACCAAAGAAGCATTGACACCAATAGTAGAAACTCTCTTATAATGTTGAAAAGGGAGAGCCAAGACAAGTTCACTAAAATTGTGTCACCAAGAAGTGCATGAAGGAGAACAAAAAACATTTGAATGTGCACATGAAAGTACTTGCAATTGAAAAATGGTTTGCAAACAAGGCACACACATGAGATAAGAATCAATAGGATTTAATGTTGTTGTGGAAGAACACTCACTTGCCAAAGGTGTGATGGAAAAAAAAAGCCTACACAATCCACCTATGACACTTTATATTATAGTACAAATACAAAAGGGAAGATTAGGATGTGCGAAAATCCCAAAAAAAAGCACCAGAATGACACTTTATCTTAATGCATCTACAAAAAAGAAATTGTATGCAAAAGATGTTTACAATGCCCAAATAGGACAAAATGCTAAGAATACATGTAGAACAATTAAAACAAGTTCATCCCACACCAACAAAAAATTTGTAATTCAATAAAATGTAAAACACAAAAAATAAAATAAAACACACTTGGATAAAAATTTGGAAAATGCATCTGATTTGGGGTGGTGGGCCTAGCTCGATTGGCTAAAGCATTCTATTGCAGGCAAGAGGTTATGAGGTCTAGTCTCCCCATCGTTCTTGTGGTATTAGAGGGTGTGTCGTGCCAGCGTCATTGGTCACGTGAAAAAAGTTTACCAGGCGCACTACAATTTATAGAGGGATGGATACCTGATCGATTCCTACAGTCTAAAATAAAATAAAATTGGAAAATGCATGGATAGCTATGAAGAGTTTTGGAAGACTTTTCTAATGCCCGTTGGAATCACAAAAAATAGAGAAATTGGTCAAAAGTTGTGAGCTCGAAAGTGAAAACATCACATTTGACTTTGACAGGTGATAAAATGTACTAGCAACAAAATCTGAGAAAAAATCAACACCATTAGATAGTGCTCGGAACTGATTTCCTAAAAATATCTCACTTGCCCAATTTCGATACTTAGTGAAAAATTATCACGATTTTCCCAATCTTGATAATTAGGAGGTATTTTTCCACAGCGTGTCAAATTATGATATTGCTATCAGGATTCAACCGTGTAGTTTCGAGTCAAACTCATTGACCCATGTTTCATGAGTAGTGGTTCACAAGAACCCATCTCTCATAATAATGAATGGTCCACTTAACACATTGCATCTAGGTGATGCTCACAGAGGTGAAGCACTGGTCCATCCCGGGAGGTCACCCATCCCAGTACTCAAGCCAGCTCAAGCGCGCTTAACCAGAGAGTTTTCTCCAAGGTTAAGCCCGCTTGAGTTGTTACCCCATTTGCAAAACCTTTAGCAAGTTAGGTTTGAGGAACTATTTCCATATAGGAGCCCTCAGCTCATCAATTGATAAGCAGAGGTATTTTTCCATGCGGTCAAATTATGATAATTAATCAGTTTCGTCAGCCTGACAACGATGTTTCGATGAGGTGAGTTCACACCATCTCTCATACATGAATGGTTCACTTGCTCATTGCATCGATGAGGCAGCGATCGGTTCATGCCCGGCCCGCTCATCCCGAAGACGCCGGCCAGCGCTGCTCGTGGAGTTTTCTCCAAGCCCGCTGAGCTGTTACCCATTTGTAAGTTCTTCGCCAGCGTTGTTTACAACCATTCACAGTTTCACCATCAATCGATAGCAGGCGTACTTTTCCACGCCAGTCAAATTATGATACGCACGTGATCTCAACCGCAGTAGTTCTCATCAAACTCATTGGACCCATGTTTCACGAGAGGGTCTGCGAACCCATCTCATAATAATGAATGGTCCACTTAACACTCATTGCATCTAGGTGATGCTCACAGAGGTGAAGCACTGGTCCATCCCAGGAGGTCACCCATCCCAGTATTGCTCCAGCTCAAGCGCGCTTAACCAGGGAGTTTTCTCCAAGGTTAAGCCCACTTGACTCGAAACTACACGGTTGAATCCTGATAGCAATATCATAATTTGACACGCTGTGGAAAAATACCTCCTACTTATCAATTAATGAGCTAAAGGGGCTCTATTATGAATGGTTCATAAGGCACACCACTTGCTGAATTTGCAAATGGGGTAACAACTCAAGTGGGCTTAACCTTGGAGAAAACTCCCTGGTTAAGCGCGCTTGAGCTGGAGCAGTACTGAGATGGGTGACCTCCCGGGATGGACCAATGCTTCACCTCTGTGAGCATCACCTAGATGCAATGAGTGTTAAGTGGACCATTCATTATTATGAGAGATGGGTTCTTGTGAACCACTACTCATGAAACATGGGTCAATGAGTTTGACTTTCGGAATTATGATTGTTGACCGATAGCACATCATATTTCACGCTGTAACATTTTCCTACTTTATCAAATTGATGAGCTAAAGGGGCTCTATTATGAATGGTTCAATTGTTACCCCATTAGCCTAACAATTGATAAGTAGGAGGTATTTTTCCAGCTGCACAAAATTATGATACGGCATCGTGGATATTAAGCAGGAGTGCATTTTCCACGTCAAATTATGATATTGCTACTGTGGATATTGCTAAGGAGTGTTAAGGACCATTCATTGGCAATAGAGCCCCTTTAGCTCATCACTGATAAGGTGAGGTATTTTTCCACAAACAGGTCAAATTAAGGATATTGCTATCGATCAACCAGCCTATTGCTGGCTTAACCCTGAGAAAACCCTGTTAAGCGCTTTTGAGCCTGAGCAGACTGGATGCAATCGGATGGACAGTGGCTTCACCTCCGCAGCACTGCCTAGATGCAATGAGTGTTAAGTGGACCATTCATTAAAGATATATAGAGAGATGGTTCTCAGAACCACCACCATGAAACATGGGTCAATGAGTTTGACTCAAAACTACACGGTTGAATCCTGATAGCAATATCATAATTTGACACGCTGTGGAAAAATACCTACTACTTATCAATTGATGAGCTAAAGGGCTCTATTATGAATGGTTCATAAGGCACAACACTTGCTGAAGGTTTTGCAAATGGGGTAACAACTCAAGCGGGCTTAACCTTGGAGAAAACTCCCTGGTTAAGCGCGCTTGAGCTGGAGCAGTACTGGGACGGGTGACCTACCGGGATGGACCAGTGCTTCACCTATGTGAGCATCACCTAGATGCAATGAGTGTTAAGTGGACCATTCATTATTATGAGAGATGGGTTCTTGTGAACCACTACTCATGAAACATGGGTCAATGAGTTTGACTCGAAACTACACGGTTGAATCCTGATAGCAATATCATAATTTTCCAATCTTGCTAAGTTGACATAAAAGACATTTTGTTTAGGCCCCCAGGGGCCAGGTGTTGGTTGCCAATGTGACCTTGGGGGTCGATGATTTTAAAAATAAAAAAGAAAAAATATAAGGGGTCCTCGTCGTCGCTAGCTGAGTGGCGGATGGGAGGTCACATTTGCACTTGGGATGCAGTGTCACTAAAGCCACTAGTGGCTAGTGGTATTAATAGCGCTAAGTGCTATGAATACCACTAGTGGCTAGTGGTATTAATAGTGCTAAGTGCTATGAGTAGCGCTCACCCTTTATATATATTGAATCCATCGTATAGGGTTCATACAAGCCCCTGTGGTAATTTTTTTGCCTCTTGCACTCTTGACACCAAAATTGGGTGAATTTTATATCAAAATTCGTTTATTCAACCTACTAACCACAATAATGAAGTCCTTTCGTGCCAAAATGCACCAAAAAATTGCCCAACTCCAAAATTTACAAAAAATATGAAGATTCCATATTTAAAGCTCCTATAACCTTAGTTCAAGAAAACCTTAAATTGAGAAGGGGTTTAATAAATCCATACTTTGATACCATGTTAGATTTGTGAAAAACACACAAGACACAAGATCAAACAACAAATGAGAACACCTTCCAAACATGAGAGTTGTAACCAAAGATTTGCTATTTCCTCAACAAGAAGGAACTTACAAAATAAACCTCAAAAGTAATAATGAACTTCAAGAGTCTTCAAGAGAAATAATACAATGAAGGAGAGTGCTTATAAGAGCAAACCTTAAATGGGAAAGAGATTAGATAATGACATGTGTCGTCATCCTATGTGAGAAGACATAATGATCTAATAATAACTCACTCTAATAACAAAAAAAAACACTCATAAGTTTTAACTTAAGTGCATGAAGTGAAATTAAACTTATAATTAATTAATGATTACTTAATTATTAGTTAATGCATGATAATGCTAACACATCTTAACACCTTGAAGTGACACCAAATGTCTTAAATATTCTACTTGTTTCACCTTAAAGACACGTTTGGATTGTTTTGCATAGATTCTATTTTCTTCCAATTCATTAACAATAGGAATATTGAACTCATCTTTATAAGTAATTTTATTTAGCTTCTTGTAATGTGAGCACATTCTCCATGGATCATCCCTTTTGTTAAGAATAAACATAGGGGATATATATGATTTTTTGTTGGGATGAACAATGCTTCATTGTATTAATTTAATGTCATGATTATGGTCTCCAATTAGAGGTACAACCTTAGATTCTTGAAATACTTGTTATGGTGTTGAATAATCTCTTAAATTTTTGGTTGATCTTGAGTTATCATATCTCGTGCTTCTATAAAATGTAATTGTGTCCCTATATTATAAGAACCTTTCTTGAATAACTTCTCCATCCTATGGGAGGTAATGATTTCACATGGTGGTGATTTAATTCCCAAAAGTTCATACTTTTTCCCATGTATCTTAAAAGACATGGATAAGAAAATTGAAAGATATTTTTTCTATTTGTTTAAGCCATTGCACACCTAAAACTACATCCACTCCCCTAATAGGTATAACAAACATTTCTAAATCTAGATAATTTCCCATTGAGAGTTTTATATGATGACATCTACCACCACAAGATAGTTGTTTCCCATCAACTATGATGACTTGGAAATTCGAGATTGGATAAACAAAACAATTGAGCTCATTAGCTAATCTTGTATCAATAAAGTTGTGTACTACCAATATCTACTAACACTCACATTTTTCTTTTTTATATTACCAATTACTTTGAATGTTTGTGGTACATTTGTTCCATTCAATGCATGTAGGGAGACATTAGTATTTTTTCTCCCTTGGAATTCTCATTCTTAAATTTTATGTTTGATTTTTTTGTAGGTACTTCTCACTCTTCTTCAACCTCATCCTTTTTCTCACTACTAGAACACTTATGACTCCTTAACTACTTTCCATCACAATTCCAACATAGGCCCTTTTCTCTTTTCTCTTATCTCTTATTGAGGAGAGAGCTTACTAATTTCTCTTAGGTTAAATAATTTGTCCATGTTTTTGTTAGTAGGATTAGTCACATTTTTATCAGTTACTCTCATGGGTTCACCCTTGGTGTTTTGTTTATCAATATGCAATGCTTGTAGCATAGCATTCCTAACTGTACAAGGTTTCAACAAACAAACATCATGTGGAATTTGGTCCTTAAGTCCATTGATATACAATTGTAGCCTTTGGTATGATGTCACCTCAGGAGCTCTAAGTGCCAATCTCAAATGCTGAACATTATATTGAACGAAAGACCTTAATTGTTTTAAATTTTTTAGTTGGGTAGAATAACTTTTAGTATATGGTTGCTCATAAAAGGTTGCTAATTCCTTACTAAATTCTTTCCAATTGAAAATCTATCCTTGTTTATCATTCATCTTCAATTGGTACCATTATTAAGGTCTTAATTTTACATATAGTAAAACTATGCCAACCATGGAATTATTTGGCATGCAGCCAAGGCATATTAGTACAGACCATATGAGAAAGGGTTATGCTTGAGATTGGATTTGAAACAAAAGCCTCCCCCCACTCGATGGTTCCTCTTCATACTATGGTGTTTCCTCTTTGGTAAAGTACTCTAGGTGGGAATTGTTCTATGAGGCTTATCCATGAAATTACATTTCTAACATCAAATTTATGAATGTTTATTCTTGTTAAGTATAATTGTTGACCTTGAGAAGGTTCTCCTATCCGTTGATTTGGTTTATTATGGTTGTACCCACCTTGGTGGTTTTCTTAGGACTTTAATTCTGATAATAATTCCTTTGTAAACCTATCTAAACCCTCATTTAAGGATTTTACAAATGGGTCAAACAATTTATCTTTAATGAAATGTGTTGTTTTATGTCCTTGCAAAATATTTTCCTCAATTTTAGGTGGTGGAAAATAAAATGGGTCTTTAGATTTTGTATGTAGAGAAATGTCCTTAATCCTAAAGATGACATGACTTCAATTATGTTTTTATTTTAATATTTATTAAGGTAGGAAAGTATTTGGTGTGAGAGAGAATTTGATGTTTTAGTTTAGACCAAAACTAGACCACTAAATTAAGGAATATATTTTTTCTAAATATATTTCAAAGAACTAACCCTACCTAGAATGAGATAAACCACAGTGAGAAGAGCTGCTTGGAGCTATTGTCCAGACCCAGCCTCACAAAAATAATGAATCACTTACAATCATGAAGTAGGCACCAACCTATCAGAGACACCAATCCCCAATTGTGTTTGTAGGCATTCACCTACTGAAGACACCAATCCCAAAAAAAGACCCGAGCACCAACTCAATAGGTAGGACACTAGTCCTACCATATTACACTAGTTGCACTTGATCTAACCTTCAGATGCTCTCCTACACAACATATGATCTTTTGATAATGACACACAATGATTGGAATGTAACTCCCATTACATCATTTTGATATTCACATTAAAAATATTGACACAAAATATTGACACAATCGAATCCATTTTTTTTTAGTTCACATTAAAGTCTTTGATTACATAGCATTCCTACACCACACTCACTTTGAATGAATCCTAGTCATAAATATACACATTCAAGCATATTAACAATATCTTATGTCGACCAAGAACCTCTTAACCCCATATGTAATTAGCCATGTCAAGGCTAAGGGTAGACCTAAATTCAAATTGATATGAAACATGTAGTCGGGTCGATCCTAAATCAATTGTGTTGCTACCAATGATAGATGATGTTATGCGCTTCCTTCAATGATCTTAAACTAGTCCTATTTTATCTTCACATGCTTTCTTTAGCTGATACACACTTCCCTTCTTTGGCACAAACACTCAGATGTTATTCATAGTCAACCAACCAACACAAACAACACTATGTTACTTATAAATTTTTGTCTGCTGTAGCTCAACCTTTGAAGCTCTAGAATTTGATACAACATGAGTAAATTTACTTTAGGTCCAAGCTACAAGCTATAGCATTCAACTATGGTAGAATGCAAAGTAAAAACACCATGACAATATAATATAGTGCATGAGCAACAAACCACAAAATACTTCCACAAACACTTCCAGACTATCTCTAACAGCTGGACTAGATCAAGATAATATTTCAATCATACTATAGGTAGCCTTCTTCACAGTAAAGATAACATTAATATTCTACAACTGATCACAATACTTCTCGATTTCAAAGACTCAAACATGACATGATAGAAGTAATACTTCCTAATTTCAAAAGCTTAGACATGAAAAAAGTAATTACATTTAATTCTCACTAATTTGCTAACATCACTCCTTTGACATTAATGACAACATATGTTCAACAATAATATGCCACTTCAAGGCGGCAACCTCCTAATCCACTTCAAGGGGATTCCTCCAATAGTCTTCAATAAGATCACAACTCTCAACATGATGATAATAACCTACCTATACCTCTTTTATATACCATACTTATGTTTAGGATGTCACTAAGAACAACCTAGATAACTCTATATAAGCCTTAAGCCAAACTAAATAACTAAATAACAATATAATAATGACAATATGACTTAAGAGTTAAGGTAGCCACAAATTGATTACTCATAACACTATACACACTATAGGGGTAGGGGCATGATATTGTCCTCTTTGCAAAATCATTGTCCTCAATGCTAACCTTTTATATTTCTTCTTTTTCTCCTTTTTTACTTCTGTGTCTTCTACTATCAATTCTTGTTCTTCTTTTTGTTCCTCCTCTTGTTCTTGCTCTTTCTATTTCTCTTCCTCTTGCTCCTTTTCTTGTTCTACTTGTTCTTGTTCTTGTTCTTTTTCTTCTTTCTAATTTTTGTTGTGAAGAAGTTCTAGAAAGATAATTTTGCAATAAATCACACAAATGAAGTCAAAATATTGAATTTTTTTTTGTAACTTACTAAGGCCTATGTTGCACTTTCTTAAAAAAATCCCCAAAATTAGGTGTTTTGTAGCCTTGAGAGTGGAATTGTTGGAAACCATAATTCTACAATAAATCACTTAATTATGCTCCAATTACTAGGAATTTTTTACTATAGGGCCTTCTCTTACTACATTAAAACCACTCAAATTTAGGAAGAAATTTAGTAAGATTAGAAGATATGTGCTTTCCCAATAAATTGGGAAAAATCCTTAATTTTGCAATAAATTACTCAATTCCGCTCTAATTCCTTTGAAATTTGGAGTGTAATTTCTTAAATATTTTCTTCAAAAACCCTTTAAATATCAAACACAATTTCACCAAAATCTAAAAGATGATTTTTAAAAAATGACTTCCAAAATTGAGAAAAATGTCTTGTTGTCATGATGCCAAGATCATGCTCCGATACCACTTATTATGATATTTCTTGGACATAAGTCTAAAAATTAGAAATATAACAAATCACTTCAAGGGGGTTACCTCCAATAATTAGATAATATTATATGAATTCAATATTTTATGATATGATGATATGGAAGAGAGTTCTCTTATTTATATGCTAAACTATGTAGGGACATACTCCTTCATCCTAATTAAGAGGAATTAGTGTATTAAATAATATTTATGTTAGGGTTAAGCATGTGCTTATCCTTATTATAATTATAAATATATAATATATACTTAGGAATATACCATATTAGGATCATAACAAATCCATGGTAAATATTATTTTCTTAAGAAAGAAGTTGTATACCCTAAGGATGGAGGATTGTGGATCTGTTGTTGAGCTTGATTGAATTCTTTCAACAAAATTGTTACCTAGTTGCACTTTCTTAGAGTGTCTAGATAGAGAAATATTATTACATGAATTTGCAATTTTCTTTACTAGATTCATGGGATAACTAGGCAATGACAATTAGGAGTATTGAATCAAAACTTGAAATGGATGAAGTAGTTGCATCATTACTTCTAAAGAAGATACATTTTTTTTGAATAAGCTAAGGAGGCCCGAACTATTTGTGGGAGATGGAAAGAGAAAGAAAAGAAAAATACAAGAAAATATAGAAGTCTAGATCCAAATCCTACGGGAAATCTAAATCTCCTAGAAAGACTACGATAAATGTTGAATTGTAGTGAACATGGGTATTTTATAAGAGATTGCAATGAGGAGAAAAATAAAAAGAACGATTTAGATAACAAGTTTGAAAAGTATTAGAATGATGGTGATGCTTTTGTCATGACCTTGGTAACACATGCACTAGAAGGTGCTTTATTGATAGACTTTGGGGCTTCTATCCACATAACCTCACATTGAGGTTAGTTTTTAAAGTACAACAAATATGATGTTGAGAAGGCATACCTTTGAGATGAAACTCACCTAAAGATTGTTGGTCATGGAAGAGTCTTGATTCAATTTCTCGATGGACATGGGATCAATGGTGTATTACATATTCTTAGTTTGACATGAAACTTACTTTCAGTTAGCAAGATTAATGATGTGGGTGTGTAGGTTGTTTTCTCTAATGTAGGGTGTAAGATTGTGTGAGAAGCTATGATTATTTCTAAGGGAATTTTTGTGGGCACTATGTTTCAACTAGATGCATGCATAGTTCAATGTTCTATTCTTGTAGTGAAGAGATCTACAAAATCTACACCATCATTGGAACCAACAATAAAGAGGAGTGTTGCATCTATTTTAATGACCATTATTTCTAGGCACCTAAGGGTGCTTTTACTTCATATACCAAGCTACATATGAAGAAGACAATGTAAGGCATTACATAATGGGCCACATAGGCGAGAAGGGTTTAATGACCCTAAAAAAAAATCTTGTAGATGGCTTAAATGAATGTGCTCTTTAGTTTTATTTCTATGAACTATGTATATATAGTAAATAAAACCACATTCAATCTTACTCCTCAAAAATATTTTAGGGTATTGGATCTAATTCACCATGATATATATATATATATATTGGTGACTTAGGGGTATCACCATGATATTTTTTATCCTATAAATGTTCCTTCAATTAAAATCTTTGTATTATGCATCTTTCATAGATGAATAATCTAGAAGGACATGGGAACATTTCTTTAAAATTAAATATAAATAATTTAGTCATTTTAGAGAGTTTAATGCTCTTGTATAAACTTTGATTGGTAGGAAGGTTAAGGTTTTGAGAATTGAAAATGCCAGTGAATTTTTGAGTAGGCTTTATTAGTAAGAGTATGAAATAGAGAGACATAAGAAAAATCCATATTCCCCTTAGTAGAATGGAGTTTCAAAAAGAATGAATAAGAAAATCTTGAAGAGGGCTAGAAGTATGCTTAGTGGAGCTAGCTTAGAAATAAATTTTTAGGTAGAAGTGGTTGTTACAACTTGTTCCTTGATTAATATGTATTCTACATTAGTTTTTGTGGAGAAGATTCCTATGAAGAATCGGTCAATTAAAAATACCTCATTACAACATATTTGTGACTTTAGTTGCAAGAAATGTTGGTTCTACAATTGTCAAATAAATAATCTCTAGAAATTTCTCAAGTTCTATGTTCAAGACTATCACTAGGTTGGCCAACGAATGAGAGAAAATTGGATATTCTCTCTTGCACTTTGTGCTCTACAAAGCCTAGGTGGGTAGACCTATAAGATGCATTGACTAAAGACATACAACATATTGGTACAACAATGCTTAGTAGATGTAAAGATTCATACAAAATGACAAGGATCTATGCAATTTCAAGAAACAATGACTTACTTCCTTGTATATTTAACTTCTCAAGTATGGATGCAATAATAATTTAAATGATTAAATTACATTTGATGAATTTCCCATGATTGATATAGTGTGGGTTGTGAACCTACAAATTGATGCCTTATGATAGATCAACATAGTCATTAACTTGATGCGTTCATTGCATCATAACATAACAATAATTCTACTAACTTATTTATTTGTTATTGCATTACAATAGCTGAACCAATTGTATATGGTCCTATGATCTAATCTCTACTTAATAATCCCTTATAGATTATATATTCCCTACTGTTATTGATAAAAAATTTACTTTACTCCTTGAATAACAAATATATCAAATAATAATTTGTCACAAGTGTGTGCATAGAATTTAAAAGCTCCTTGCTCATCAATTCAAAGAAATACAAAAAAATTAATTGGAGACAATTTGGACCAAGAACATGCATTCATATCACTATTTTAGAAACAATGTTACAATACAACTTCAACAATGGAAACTGTGTATTTTTAAAAACTTGACACTTTGCAATAAGAGTATTTCTCTCTTTTTCCAACATATTGCAATGCAAATCCTTTCTCCTTTTAAAAAAAACCACAAGGCAAAAAATTCTTAGATGAGTGACACTTGTCATGTTACAATTTCATGATGAGTAACTCTCTAATAGTTTGAATAGTTTAGTTAGAATACAACTATATCATAATCATGTTGTTGATGTGAAGATGTAGCTGAAAAATCATGACATTAAACATTTTCCAATATCCCTTTGAGTGTTTGTGATTTAGAGAAGTTAGAAACCATTTAAAACATCCTTCAAACACAAACAAAACAATTCTATTGGCCTCTTTGAAGAAATTGAAACCATCACCTTTGAAACTTTATTGGGCTTTCTAAAATTGAAGTTTCAAACTTTCAGGGTTTGATAGAAATAGGTACTTGAATAAGGGAAGACCAAAAGTCCGACTTTGATAAGTCTTATAGAGCAATCGACAAAGTTTCAAGATTTTGGGGTTGGCTGAAAAAATGTACTTGAATAAGGGAATGCCAAAAGTTTAAATTTGTAGTACTTAGATTTTTTTGGAGTGCAAGCTTATTAGAGTGTTGAGGAATCAGGGTCAGCTTAACTTGGTACCAAGTTAAGGAATGGAAAAAAGTCTATCTTTGATATGGTATATTGAGAAAATCAGTGGAGTTTCAAACATTAAAAGGTGAAATAAATGGGTACCAAAATAAGGAAAGGTTGAAAACTTGACTTCACAAGACTTAAGATGGACCAATCAATGAAGTTTTAGGATTTTGGGGTTTAATGGAAAGAGGTACTCGAATAAGGGAATACCAAAAATACAATTCTATAGGACATTTTTTTTTTTGGCGTACAAGAGATTGGAGTTCAAGAAGGGGAGATGAAAGGGACTGTGTACCAAGGAATGGGATGAATGAGGAAGTCCAAAAGTCTAGTGGATACAAAGGAATTTGGATTTTAATTTGGCTTTGGGGATCAAGAATTCCAAAAGAATAGTTCCAAGGGATGGGAAGCTTCAAAACTTTGAAACTTTGAAATACACAAGGCAAACATAAGTATGTTAGACATCCTCAAACACTAATACTAGGGATGAGAGCATGGAATATCCCAAAAATCTAATTGTATGACATAAAAACACTTAGACAAAATTTTAACAAGGAATATAATGGGTTGTTAGGATTGGTAGGGAAGGTATGTAGGTATGGAAAAACATGAAAGTCTAAAATATAAGAGCTAAAGATTAGCTCAATATCCAAGACCAATTGCATAAACAATGAAGACCTTCTACAAGAGATTATGCAAGAATATGAGCTTACTTGATATTAAGACCTATCAAAGTGATGAGGTATGAAGTATGATACAAATGAGTACAAGAACCTTTCTTATATCTATGGCAAGGTTGATATGTAGTATGTAACAAGATGTTGACATGTGCCATAATCTTATGACATGTGACAACTAACTAACTAATCACCTAGGAAATGATGAGAAAGCTATATAAGATTTGAATTCTAGAAAAGACAACTCATCCTTCTAGAAGGAATCTTATATCCTAAGAAAACATGTGAATAAGGGTCAAGGCCCCATTATAACCTATCACCTAGTAAATGATACCTAGGAACATAATTAAATGCCTAAGTAAACTTATGTAAGTGTAATTAAATAATTAATTATACCAACATCCCCCATAAGTGTAACTTAGGGAGAATATTATTATGCAAATGATACAAAGATGCAAGTATGGGTCCTGACAACATGGCTATTTTAGGTACCCATGTACAAATGCAAATGAAATCTCTCACAACCGGAGAAAAAGAGAAAACCCATTGGGGCAAAACTCCTCTCCAAAAAAGAGATACAAGAAATAATCAAGTGAGGAAGGATGGAGGACTCCATGATACCCCCAAGTACACCATATGTCATATATATACATTACAATTAATATCCCCCCCATAAGATGGGAATATAGACTATGTATCCCCCCACAATGTATAATTTCCTACAAAAATGGTGAGTGCCTAAAGACAAAACATGATCCAATGTCGACAAACCACTTGTCTCCCTTTTGGAAGAAATAAAACGAAATACAAATGTAGGATACTTCCCATTTCAGATAGGAATTGAAGGAAAGAAGCATGAATATGTATGATGATGATGTCTTTGAAATCTGCTCATGTGTCTCCTTGCGCAAGGAAGATGAAGATGCCACAATCAAATTAGGTACATGCCCAATCAAAGAAGAAGGTGAAAAATCAAGCTTATGCGAAAACTGATGCTGAAAAAGAACCAAAGATAATGATGGTCTAACAACATGTGTGCAATGACTATCATCAAAGAGGAGAGATAACCCCTCAAATGTGTCCTCCAAATTTGAAATGTGAGACTCCACAAACAAGGATGTAACGTTTGATGAATAGGAATCCCAATTAGGAAGACAATGATATATTTTTTGTAATGAATCATTGGACGTGCTCAATGAATTATCACCATAAGATGAATGGTCCTACTGAACATGAATGATGGAAGCCTTAATCAATGACCCTGCACGATGAATCACTGAAGGTGAAGGCACATCTGAAGAAATCTCATCATCCTCATTTGAAGATTTAAAGTATTCCAAATATTCTTACTCTTGCATAGTATCATGATCATAGGGTATCTTGTCTAAAAAATGAAGAGGCACAAGAAAATATGAAACATGATCATCTAGAAATGGCTGAGTATCATGATCACCATATATCTCCCAAATTTTAGTCCAAAGAGTATGATGACACTCAAGATGATCAATATCATTCAAAGTGGCATCATCAATATGCATTGCAATAACTCCTAAGATATGATCCCTTTTGGAATTCCAAGAAGATTTCTTGCTATCAATACTAGGAGGGGGAACAAGATCATACAAATGTGGCAACAAATGAATCCATCATAGATGTTTGATGATACCATCTCTCCATTGTTTGTAGTTCCCCCTTTCAATATGATCAGAGAAGGATGAGATGAAAAATTCATAATGAACTATGATAGATCTCTAAGATTACAAAGATATTGACCTTCAATAAGAATTATAAACTTCCAAATATGATGTATACTGCAAATTAAGTCTTCCCAAATTGATAGAACCTCTCCAGAAATCAGGATGTCCAAGTAATCACTCAAAATTCCAAATGTGGAAAATAATAAATAAATAATACCTGAGGCTAAATCTAGAAAAAGTGCATGGGCACAATGAAAGATCTCCTGAATACCTTCCAAACGCAACTTGAATCACAAAAAATGGAGAAACTGGCAAAAAGTTATGCGCTCGAAGGTCCAAATAGGAGATATGATTTCAAACAACAATAAACTATTACAAGAATAAAATATGATAATAACTCCTACACCACTAGAAAGTGAGTGGAACCAACTTTCTAATGATATCCTATTTGTGAAAAACCAATACCCAAGTCGAAAGTTATGGTGATTTTAAGAAAACTGCCTAATTAAGACATGATGGGGCTTTCATGACTGTCATTTAGCTATCGAATTTAAGATAGTTGCCTAATTTTTTTAAAAATCACCAAAAAATAAATTTACCTCATAATATGAAGTATTTTATATGAAAATGGTGGGTTTTGGGCATTCTGTATGTAATGTAAGGGTCAAATCTTACCTAATCTGCTCTAGAAATTAGCCCAAAAAGCAAACCCTCCAACCTGTAATAAAAAAATTCAAGAAAAACCTCAAATCTGGTATTTCTTTCAAGTTTTTCTAATTCTCCAGGGTATTGTATGATGCAAGAGAAGATCAGACTCAACCTTACTAAAAATAACCAAGATCTCTCACTAGCAATAGCTCAACCCTCAGATCTCAAAAGGGTTTTGCAAGGCTTAGCTATGATATCATGTAAGAGCTAAAGATTAGCTCAATGTCCAAGACCACCTGCAAAAACAATGAAAACCTTCTACAAGAGAGTATGCAAGAATATGAGCTTGCTTGATATTAAAACCTATCAAAATGACGAGGTATGAAGTATGATACAAATGAGTAGAAACACCTTCCTTATATAGGCACGGTTGATATGTAGTATATAACAAGATGTTGACGTGTCATAATCTTTTGACATGTGACAAATAACTAACTAATCACCTAGGAAATGATGAGAAAGCTAGATAAGATAAGACTTCTAGAAAAGACAACTGATCCTTCTATAAGGAATCTTATATCCTCAGCAAACATGTGAATAAGGGTCAAGGTCCCATTATAACCTATCACCTAGTAAATGATACCTAGGAACATAATTAAATGACTAAGTAAACTTATGTAAGTGTAATTAAATAATTAATTACACCAATATGAAAGACCGAAAAACAGACATAACACCAGAAATAACCCATTATTAGACTTCTTGTGGATTTTGACATATTTTGATATTTAGGGGACCCATTTAGGATATATTAGATTGGTTATAAATAATGGGTCAAATATGAGCATATGAACATAAGTTGGATGCCTACACACCTTTCTTCAATAACATTACATCAAAAAAAATATGAATGTTCCCAACACTATCCTTGATTACAAAACCATTCCCAAGCACACAAATTTTTAATTCATCCTCACAAATATAAATGCATGCAATAGAATTAGTAATGCAAATATACAAAGAATATTTATTTTATTTCTCACATGCTTGACCCACATATGTCATGCCATTATTTTTCTCACGCACAGTAACTCGACCATTATCATCACCAATTGAGGACATAATCGTTTATGCATAATCTTGTCTTAGTTTTTGAGAAACACATATTCATTTACTTGATCAAACCTAAAAGGTTTCAAATCTTGGTATGGTGATATGGTGCTCAAATCTAACTCATAGGATTCACAAAATAATTCAATACATATATAGTTTTTAGGTTTGTAATATTTAGGGATTACAACAAAATATTCATAAACCTTATGCAAAAATTAGTTTGTGATTCTTCTTCATGCCTTTTAATGTCAAACAACGTTTGAAAGAGAGACACATGATCAACATTATATGTGTATTCCTCATTAAAGTCTACAACAAGATATGTTCAATTAGAGAATAATGATAAGGAAAACTTACTAGCCATCTTCTAGCTTAACCATGCAATGATTTAGTAAAAAACCTCATGCACATGTCTTCATTAGTAACTTGGAGATACTCCATGAAATTTGAGAATGCTTGAATGTGGTGATCTTGTGAACCCATGTGTGCATCAAACCTGGGTATCTAGTTATAAACTTCATTTATTAAAATCTTGAAATTATAGTTCACTAAAGATAAGTATAATTGCTTATAGGTAAAATTAGGAGGAACATATGAAGGCTTGTGATCATGAGTCATGAAGGCTGTAAGATTTAATTGAGGCATTGATGCATTAATGTCATGAAATTGAAGAGCATGAGCATACTTTAAATTGTGAATCCCATTGTAGCCTTCTTCCACTAATTCATCAACCAAGTTGTAACTAAATTCAACACTTGCTTCATTCTTGGATATTTCATCTTCAAGTTTTGATTCTATATCGTACTACTTTTCTTCAATTAAGAATTCTTCAATATCACATTTTCCTTTAAGCCCTTTAGGAATTGAATAATTCTATAGTAGATTGAATAATTATAGAATTTCTTTTGTCATGATAGATATTTTCATTGTCTAGTCTAGATTGTTTATCCATAGGAAATGCTTTAAAATTATCAACAGTTGCAAACATAATACCATTCATCATTGAAAATTTTAGGCTATTCTTAATGTCTATAGCCATAACATATGCTTGATGGAGTGACGTAGGATTTTTATCCCTCAACAAGAAACCCATCTCTTCATTGAATGCACCTAAATACAACACTGAACACATCGAATCATTTGGCTTGAAATTTTTTAGAATATTATAGTCTTTGCAAACCTCATATTAAAATAAGATTTGGTTCTTCCTCATTTTTTTGAATGTGAATGAGTTCACTAATTAGTGAGTTCACATCAAATATTTCAGCATATTTATCAACAAATTTTTCTTTGAATTGTTACCATGAATGAATATAAAGCACTTACAAATCAGAGAACTAATCTCTTGCATCTTCTTTCAGTGACTACATGAATAAATTCAATATGAAATCTTCTTAGTCAATCTCATAGTCTTCCATTAAATCATTGAATACCTAAAAATTCTTGTTTGTTGATGAATTTTTTTCTATTAAACTTAAGAAAGTGGTTTCTAACTTCATTGGGAATGAGATTTGGATAACTTAGGATACCAATAGAATATAGTGGTCTATATATTTTAATAGAGAAGGCCTTTCTTCGAGGACACGAATTATGCTTTTGTGCACCATGCATCATGAAATATGAATATATAGGGGATGGATAGAGTAGAAATTCATTGCCACATACACTCAATGAAAATTTTCTCTCTTGATAACCATTTTTCACATCTCCATTTTATCTTAACAAGATCTCATGATTACACAATATAAAACTTATCCCTTCTAATTCTCAAGTATTGTTATTTATAAGCTTCAATATGTGAGACATTTATATACATATATATCTTCTTTGATGCATAATATTTATATGCCTATAAATATCCTATATATTTTCACAAAATATACATCTATAGGTATGAATAACCCTCTATCTTTTCACATATTGCCTAAATCTATCTATGTTTAATAAATTGACGCAAAGAGGGAATGCATACAAATCAAAAAACCAACAAATACCTTATTAAGCACCTCATTGAATTAGAAATGTTACATTTAATTTATCAATTAGGAAATCATAATTTCTTGGATGGTGTTGGCATTGTGTGTAAGGATTTTAAGTTGTCCTATCAATTGCATATAAAAGACAAATGAAAGTAGCTTTATTTGGAAACAAAATTAACTAAGAATACTTTTATCTAGAAACAAACCTAAATACATAATAGTTTCTATAGGTAGATACTCTTGTAAGGAAAACAACTAACAACTTCAACTATGCTGTAACTACTTGTATGCTACTAATTTTTAAATGACTATTCAATAATAATTAATTTACTTCTTATCAAATTAAATTGCCTCAAATCAAGAAATATAGCTTAATAATTTATTCTAATATTAGTAACAATATAAACTATGAGGAGTATTGTAGTTACCTCAAGTGAACCTTGCTTGAGTAGCTCTAATTCCATAGTATCTCTATCAAATCTTAACTCATAATTCCATTGAATAAATCCATTTTTATTGTCTTTCAAAAGAATAATACAAATGGATAATAGAGTATTGATTGACAAAAATGCTGATAACCAAATTTAATAACATTAGATCTTCAAATTATCACATATATACAAGACCTTGAGAGTTTGATTATTTTTGGACTCAAAACATGTAAAAAATATCAACTTCCCCACAAAAAAAGGTAGATAACTTATTCTTATCCTAAACAATAATGGGAAACTAATCATGCAAAGGTACGAGTATCATAACCCCATTAAGACTTTGCAACATAAAGAAGGCAATTATAATTGGAAATGTGCAGAATAAGGCATAACTATTTATGAACCATGATCTACCATTACCACAAATATCATCTCATTCCCATGATTATCTTTATTTCTTGTGACAACATTAGTAAAAATACAATGATTTATAATAACTATTTCCACAATCTTTGACCACTACCCCACCAGCTGCGAGAGATTGTATGTGTTGTAGGTGATCATCCCTTTGTTGCAAGTTGATAGAAATCCTTTTTTGTGGGTTTACAAGTCCTTTGTTGTAGGGGTTAGTTTACTTCAAAAATATCTCTTCATTATTAATAATCATAATTAACATAAAACTATCAAATTTCATAGAGATTCACAAATGCACACACTCATTTATTAATATAATATATATCATCCTTAATTCTTTAATACTTAGGATAATTAGAAAATTTTAGATGTATTGAAATTATTATAAATTTTATGAGAAATGTGAAACTTAAAATAAGGAAATGAGTGAAATTTCAGGACTCATCATGTTAGTGCCTATTTTGGTTGTCTCTCATTTTCCAGTTGTTTTCTCTTGTTTTTCATGACAAATCTTTAGCTTGGGATTTTTCTATCTTTTTGGAACGTGGGGTAAATGGGCTCCCATTAAGGTTGAGCTTAGCGTGCTAAGTGTTCATGTCTCTAGTGGCCAAATTTTCCTTTTCTTCCTTGCCTTGTGTTTTTTCTTGTCTGGCGGAGGTGGGATTGGAGTGAAATCAGGATGAGGATTTTTCCTTTCGCTCCTCTTTCGGGTTTCATTCCGCCTTCGGTTCTGCACCTTTGCTTTTCCTTTGTCTTTTGTTTCCTTTGGCGAAGGCGAGATCAGAATGGAAACCAATTTTAGAACCTTGCTCGTGTTTCATTTTCTGGTTTTGTTCCAGCCTCGACTTCGCTTGCACCGGTTTTCCTTTTTGTCTCTGCCCCCGTGGCTTTTTGGTTTTGTTTTGGTTCCGGCTCCGCCTCCGCGGTCTTTTGCGGAGGCGGGGGTGGGATGGTTTTTGGTCTTGGTCTCTTTTGTTCCTTTTTGTTCCCCACTTCGGCTCTGACTCCGTCTCTTTCCTGGTTCCGGCTCCGCCTCAGTTTGGTTCCCTTACTGCTTGTCTTTCTCTTCAGTGTGACTTTTGGTCCTTAGGCTAACATCTTGGTGACCCCGGCTTGTCTTGCCAACTGTGGCGGCCCCGTTTGGTTCTCAGTGTGACTTTCCCCGACGTTGAAGTACTCCCAAGTTAATAGCTGAGCTACTAATATGACTTCCTTTGTGCACGTGTTGATAATCAATGACCACGATGAAAAAGCTACCTGATGGTTATTGTGAAATTCTTTCCTAGTCCGGTCCGCCGAATTGCTGACTAAGGTTTTCAGTCAACGAGACATTTATTTTCGCCGTGACATCTCACCGAGCGTGGAGACCTCTGGGCGAGCATTGGCTTCTCTTCACTACGAAGTCTTGCAGTCTGGCCGACTTCATTTTGTTACGCCGACCCCACCATGCTCTTGGTATGACTCATGGTTTCATTGTAGAGTCTTGGCGAGCCTGTCAGGTCTTGGCGATTAAGACTGAGAGAGAATTTCAGTGAGAGGTTTTGATTGTCTCAGCAACTCTGAGTGAATGAAGGGCTCTCGGTATGACACAATATATTCTACATGAGGTTTCCTCGATGACAGTATGCTATAGAAACATTCATAAGGGAGAAGGTTGCATTGACGAAAGAAACATAAAGTCACAGTGACATCGCATAGGGGGTTTCTTTCAAAGGCTCTTTGGTGAGAGTTATTTTCTTCGGGGAGATTCTCCCCCACCATTTCCTGTCTCGCCGATTGTGTTGGCCCCTCAATATAACATGTTCTCTTCGGCCAGACATCTCCTCGAGTTCCTTCTATCTGGCCGATATGCCCGGTGACTTTGGTGTAACTATTTTTGTCGCCGGGAGGTCTTCCCAACACCACTTTGTCTTGCCTGATCTTTATGCTCTGCGAGGAGAGCATCCATCCACCACATGTCACATGGACCCCACCTCTGAACTTACACCGTAGTGCGTACATTAAATAGAGATCGACGGTCCTCGGATGACTGGCATCTGATCAACGGTGGGTGCAAGAATCATATGTGGCGGTCTGGTTCAACGACTAATGAATATTTTAAAAGACAGCCGCCCGATCACTGTTGATCGATGATCGATATTCATTTTCGTGTGATCAGGGTTTCGAAGGTGTTTGTGCGCGAAGACCTGAGAATTAAGACTTGATGGCGGTAGATGGAGGGTCGTTGGATCCGCCAAATTTACATTCATAGTGACGTGACTCTAGAACAGGATGGCGTGTTCAGAGGTATGGGCGTGTGGATTCTTGGGCTAATTTGATGCTGGCTGACAGACTTGTTCTGGTCGCCAGGGTTGCCCATGTCTGTCCTGCCAGATTTGACCTGATCGGATCTGCATTAAGCTTTCTCATGGATTCACTTGACGTGAACATTCAATGTAGTCTTGATGTTGGTGGTGGACTAGTGACTTAGCTTGTGTGCTGTTTAGGGTTTGTCCTAGTCACTTGATGACATGTAAAGTCACCCTGGCCGGTTGCTTGTTGCTCTCCTTGTTCCTATAAAGGGAGATTTCATGGCCAGTGTGAAGGGTTCGGCTCCTTGGGTTCGCTCCCTAGGGTTCAGTTCCCTTGATTTAGTTCCATTTTTCTGAGTTCTGGGATTAGCCTGGGATAGATTAGGGTTTGGTCTTAGGTCATTTTTGAGTTTGTGAACTGTAATGTTGAATTCCTTTGTAAATGCAATCAGTTAAGTTGGAATACATGAAGATGCTTATCTTTCATGCATATCATCAGATTGTCTCCACATTTGTAGGCTTTTAATCATTTGAATAAATGCATAAGGTGTTTTTTTTCATCTTCTCATACTTCTTGGGACTGTGTTATTTGTTGATAGGCCTGCTTCAAGGAAGTAGTTAAATCCTTTGAATAGATAACAATGATTACTTGTTTGCAGGTTGGATTTGGTAAGAAGAGTCTGGTTGATACAAGAGCTGGATTGTCAGTGTAAGGCACTGATAGCTGATGTAAGGCATTAGCAAAACAAAATCCACTGATTGAGTCCTGTTTGCAGATGAAATCCATCTTTTGTGTGTGACTCCATGACCCTGGATTAGGCACTGATCTGTTTGCAGCCTGGTTCCTCTCAGAAAATAATTTATAAATCATTGAATATCTTTTGTTTAGCTTGTGTCCTGTCTCCTTGTTGCTTCAAGGTTGAACTGCTGAGAATCTAGCCCCATTTGAGGTCCTCAACGCTTGGCATTAGGAGTTATCTGCTATAAAAAGCAATGTCTGGTCTTCTTTGAGGCATTGTGTGGGTATACCCGCCCTGGTTCTGTAGAGCCTAAAGTGCAGAAGATCTCAGTCTTTGACTGAATCTTTTCAGTTGGTCTAGGTCCTCTGAGCTACCCTTGATTAGAGTTGGCTACTCCATAGGTAGAATATGAGACCAACCTAGTTTACAAGAAAAACAACCAACACATCACACCCCTAACTTAGCATCTTTATTGTCCACAAGAAATTTATGGCCTCTAGTTATACTGTAGTGAAGTGATTATGTAGTCTATCGAGTCAATAAATCCTTCCCCTTGCTTCAAGTAGAATCCTTTCTGTGCAAATAATCTCTCCCATTTGACTTGCTCTATTGTCTCTTGTGCTTCCTTCACGACCAATGTGGAATTGGATATAGGAGTAGAGGATGAAATGCTAAGGGAAACCAAGTAATATTATGTTCAAGGAATGCTTTGATAAACTGATGTGCTATTCTAACTAATGCTAAGTAGTTGAAAATAGAGTGGGGTTCTTTCCTTTTTAGTTCTTGAGTTAACTCATTCCATCTATTTTGTGAGAATTTGAGCACCTCTCTACCTACTCAAGAAGCTAATTATTTGAATATTTTATAGTCTTTTTCTTTTCAATCTAAAAACTTTTTCTCCACCCTTGGTTTATCTATTAAGTCAATCCATTCCTCCACCACCTCATTAGGGTCCTCTAACTCTGCTTCAATTTTAAGGGGAAGTGACTTCTCCCTTTCATGACAATGTTGCTACAATAGGCCTCTTTGGTGTTCATTCCAAATAAATTATGCCATTGCCTTTGTTTGAACATCTCCCACAAAAATTAGTGGTTTTTAGGTGGTATCATATGGAATAACCAAGTCATGTAAACAAAATTCACATAACTGGTCTTACACATTTGGGGTAGCTTTTTGATAAGATGTTAAAAACAAATTTGTTGTAGACAATGAAATAGGGAGATCACTGACTAGTTGGCTAAATTGAAAACTTAAAATTTTTTCTTGTAAGATTAGGGAATAAACCCTAGTAGGTCGGTTTACATCTTATAAGCTGATTTTTTCGTGTCAATTGTTTGATCAATTTTTAGCATTAATATCTTAATCTATAAATTTTTCTCCTTAATTTATTTTTCATGCCTCACTACTGTAGACACTAAAAAATTTCCTAAGTTTGCGAGCATCATTTTTCTTGGTCATCATCCTTCGATAATTGAATAATTTTAATTATTCAACTATGCTTGATCATATTCCTTTATTAATTAAATAATTTTTAATTATCTAATTAATTCATTTTCTAATCTTTATTCTATCCCGATCGATTAAATAAATTAATTGCGTCACTAATTTCCCCTCTTCTTCAATAGTTAAATAAATTATTATTTATTTAATTATTACTTTATCACCTTTCATCTATAGTTAAATAATTACCATTAATTATTTATCTATTCATGGTCTTTTATTTCTTCTATAGTTAAATAATTATCAAAATTATTTAACTATCCCTTGTCATCTTCCCCTATTAAATAATTAATTTGAGTTAATTATTTAATGTCGCATTTCCATTTTTTCCTCTTATTTAATTAAAATGGTTGAATAATCATTTTAATTAAATGCTCATTGTTCATTTTCTCCAAATAAATAATTTGAAAATAAATAATTTATTTTCCACTTGTCAATATCCTCCATTTTCGAATAAATAATTTAAAATAAATCATTTATGCCTCCTTTTGGTCAAAGATGCCCTGTCATTAATCTGTGTCATTGCCTTCATTTTTTTCATAGCCATCAGCGTCATACCCCTCCCATAAATGGCATATTTTGGTTGCATCAATTCTCAATTATTGATCTTGGCATCTTTTTGGAATTTTGATCTTGGCCATCCATTTCATAACCTCCCTCTCATCCATTCTCATCCGCCGATCTTGGAATCTTTCTAGAAGATCGATCTTGGACGTCCATTTGAATGGTTGTCTATAAAAGCAACCTTCCTCTTCCATTTTCAACTTAATAGCCATTATCTCTGACTTTCTTGCTTACTATTTGTAGGTTTTTGCACAACTTCAACAAAAAATTTGAGGGAAATACTGGCATAAGAAGAAGGAGAGACAAGAGAAGTGAAGCAACTACAATGGGGAGTGCTTACTTTTGAATGCATTTCATTTTCATTGCTCATTGTTTGTATTCTCTTGTTTGGATTGGGTTTATAACTTAGAAGTGTTGGCTATCACTTGTTCTAGGCTAGGAATTATCTAACCCCATCTTACATTGGTGAACCTAATGCGAATACTGGTTTTGCAAATTTTTCATATGGTTTTTGCTTGTTTTTGTAGATTTTAGGTATGGAATGATGCAACTGATAGGATTAGTGACACAGTTTCCAAGAAGTGACACATTTGACAAACGCAATGACACACTTGTCCATAAATGACACATCTACAAAAGGAATCTGTGGGTAGGAAAAATTGAATTTGAAAATGTGACACAATCAATTTCATGTGATGCAGCGCAACAATGCAACTGAGGAAAGAAACAATGCATTTGTCAGCTCGGTAAAAAGTTTCAGTTTTAAGATCTTTTTGATTTTTCTTTTGGGTTGTGCAAGTAGAGTAGGATTTTTGGGTTGCTAATCTTCTATTTGCATCATGTGGATTTGGAGTGGAGCTCTCCAAACCGTATCTTTTGAAATAATAAAAAAATTGAGCTCTTAGTTTTTAGTCTTCTTTAAGCTTTTCTTAGTTTAGTTTAGTTTCTTCATTTTCTAGTTTAGTTTAGTTGTTAATTTTTGAGTTTTAGTTTAGTTTTTAAAGCTATTGTGCTAACTTAGTCTTTGCAGCTTTTTGTTGGTCCAAGGTTTCTTTTGTGAAATTACTAATACATGGTTTTGTAGGTTCGAATGTCCAAGGCTTTATTTTGAAACCACAATCTTGTTTGCTTTAGATTAGATAAAATTTCATTTGGTGCTTTAAAAAGAATGATTGTCTTCTCTCATGTAGATTTAACTAGAGGGTAATGAACCACATGCTTAGTGTTTGAAGCATGGTAGATATTATGCTCCCACCTTGTGCAAATTCAATGATCAGAAAGCCAGACCCATCTATTTTTGTGTTTACCCATTAGAGGGCCTGGCTTGGTGGGAAAAAGTACTCACTTCAAGGGAACAACCCAAGCAGTAATGGGCTAAAGCCAAGTCCTTCTAAACTACTATATAAATTTGTGATTACAAGGAAAGTTCACAATCAACAGGAAGATATATGTAATAGCCCTCTCCCAGTATCTTTATGATGTGAAAAGCCCTTGTTCTAAGGGTTGGGAGGCTTCTTGAGGGAGTTTATCACAGTACCCCCTAAACCAGATTCCCTTACTAGACACCTCTTGTTTTTAGAGGCCAAAATTCTTCTATTTGCTGGTGCAAGAGGTCAAACCTTTGAAGCCGTCCCACATTTTCGTGATTCACTGTAGAGATAGAAAATTTATTGAGATCCTTGTGGTATTAGGGAATTCAGAGCTTGGTATGCCTGTAGAAGTTAGTGCCATGGAGGGGAGCTAGTGCTACCAAGTTCCTAGGCTATCCACTTTGAATAGGTGCGAATGGAGAAATCCAAGTGGGAATCCAGTGAATATTGTCCTTACCAACCATAGGATTGTGCTTGTTATCTTGAAATGAAAACATTTTCACATATAAACTAGAACAAAAACAAAGTGCTTGATACTGTTTGTTGTGTTTTCCAATTACACTTTATCAGAAATAATCAAAATGTCATAAAAAACTAGCTCAAAAACATCAAAACTATCAAAACAACATTTTGGAAAACTGCAACTAACAGATATAGAGCCACAACTATTATTGTGAACTACAATTGTAAGATGGAAAACCATAGTTTTCTACCTAAACCAAACTTACTAAAAATAGAGCCGTATTTGATAACTTGAACCACAACTATAAGATACATTTGCTGAAAACTGAGCCACAACTATTTGCTAAATAAAAAATTCTAAAATATATGTCCATAATCTAATCAAAACAATTTCACAGTGACCTCTGATTGCTAAACCAGATACTTGCAAGATTTACTAGTTCATTTTAGGCATTCCCATTAGAAATACATTGCATCATAGGTTGCATTCCTCAATTGTTTGCATTGCACATATTAGAATTTGATTCTTAGGTTGCATCTAGACCTCTAGATTTTGAACATAGGGAGACCTTTGAGTTTTTGGAAATTCTTGGTTACATATTCTATTTTTCATTGACCATTGTCCTTGTCATTGTCTTGTCATTGTCACCTTTTCAAGTTTGAGTCATAGTCTTGTGTCCTAGTCTTGGATCTAATTTTTCAAAGTCATCTTCTTATGGTCAATGACATTTGGAATTTGTTGCCTTGGGTTCACATTAGCTTAATTTCCATCCTTTGTTCAAAATTTTAGAATTCCTTTGCATTGCCTTGTTCTCATTTAGACTCATATTGCTTAGATTGCACTTTGCACCCTTATTCCAAAATTACAAAAAAATAGCTCACTTTACCTTAGTCTTAATTCTTTTGCAACCATTAGTTTCATTATCTTTGCATCCTTACATTGCAAAAACACAAAAACATAGTTTAATTTCATTTTAACCTTAGCTGCATTATTTCCTTGATCTCCCATTAGCATCATCTAGTCACCTTATCATTCACCTTGAACATCAATCAACCTTTAGTATTCATTATCCCACCATCCTTGTATTATCATCCTTGCATTTTCATATCCTAAAATCTAAAATCCAAAAAACATAGCATAATTTCATTTGCATCTTGCATTATCCCCCAACTTACAAAAGTCTCATATGGTTGAAACACGGTTCCAAACCAAAAGAAAGAACATGGAGTTTTCAAGCAACCCTTTCATGACACCACTCTTGGAATAGATTCAAATCATTATACACCTCCAAGAGACACACCACCAAGAGACCAAACATGGGAAAACATGAGCCAAGAAGAGTCCAACAGACAATTTACCCAAGAAGAGATTGAAGAAGCTTATAGTGACCCAAAATTTTTGAGCATGATTGATCAACTTGTTAGTACAGATCCTAATAGATACTTTTATGCACTAGCTAAAAAGGGGGCCAAATTACCTCAAGGTTTTGATGTATCAACCATTGTGGAGAAAGAAACAGAAAATCAATTTGCATTTGGCATTCCATCATCACAACAAACATCAACCATACCTCTTGGTACAACTACACACATAAATACCACTACTACACACATCCCAAGCATCCCAACATTTGGAAATAAGGAAGCCGATATCACTACACAAGGACACAGTTTCACAATTGGAGGTCCCTCAAATACCATGGGGAAGACCTTCACAAACTCCCTTTTCCAACATACCAATCAAGGTGCTATATCACAAGGTCACACACCTTTGATCCAAAGTACAAACCAAGGTTCTAAGTCCACACCACAAAATACCAATTGAGGTTCCACATCACAAGGTCCTATCCCTTTGACCCACAATGCAAACCAAGGTCCTAAATCTAAACTTTACAACACAAATCAAGGTTTCTCATTCCAATTTCAAGGTGCCCCTTCATCAGGTCAAAACCCACCAACTAAATCTAGAAGTGTTCACATTGTCTCGCAAAGAACCCCAAACCAAAATGCAAACAAAAAATCAATCCCATCACTCCAAAACACTAATCAAGGGGCTCTTCCATCATTCCAAAATCCTACCCAAGGAAAATTTACTTCATTTCAAAATACCAACCAAGGACCTACACCTTCAAATGAAAATCAAGGGTCCCTTCCCTCATTCCAAAACTTTACTCAAGGACCTATGCCTACATGTCAAAATATCAACCAAGGACCTACACCTTCACTTCAAAATGTTAATCAAGGAACCATTTCTTCATTTTAAAACATCAACCAAGGGAACATTCCTTCACATCAAAACATAAATCAAGGGCCTACAACTTCATATCAAAACCTTCACCAAGGATCCACACCCTCACTTGCAAAGCAAGGACTAAATTTTTAAAACCAAAACATGAATGAAGGGTCCACACCTCAATTAAAAACACCATACCAAATGCCAACATTACATTTTGTACAAACGTAAATTCCAACTTCATTCCAAACCCAGGCAACACACATCCATATGGAAACCAAGGTCCTATGTCCCAAAGTATCAATCCCAATTCAAATCCAACATATGACCTTAACACCAACGTCATGTCACCTAACCAAAACAATGCAACACCATCTCCTGTAGACCTATTGATACATCATATGTAGTCCATTGAATAGTGTATGAAAAACATGTGATTGGGAACCAACAAGAAGACCTATTCTGTGTAGAAACTGTGCCCCTTTCCATTTGATCAAAACCTATACATGCCTCCCTTTCCCCCGCATTTCACAAAACCACCTTTGAAAAAGTATAAGGGGACAGGGGATCCAATTGAAAACATTCAAGAATTTAACACATCATGTATGTAAGTCTCATATGACCCTACTTATCTCATGAGACTATTCCCACGAAGCCTCATAGGAACAACCTTAGATTGGTTTGCACACCTTCCACTAGGAATCAGAACATGAGGTGAACTAGCTGACAAATTCATCAATCACTTTGTCTTCAACATAAAAAATGATGTCAACCTTGCAACATTGAGCACAACCAAACAAGATGGGGAATCACTTACCTCATTCTACCAAAGATGGTGGGGATTGGTTAGAAATTTCCATTATCACATTCTTGAAAGACAACTTGTCACCATGTTTGTAGAAAACCTTAACAAAGAATTGATGAGTTGAATTCAAATACAATGTTGCAAAATTTTTGAGGAGATCTTGGAGAAAGGTGTCCTTATTGAAAAGGGTCTTATTGAAAAAGGCTATTCAAAGACAACAAAGAAAATCCCAAACCTAACAATGATAAAAGAAAATAATGGTCTTGAAACAAAAATGTCACAAATGATGGAGTTGTTGATGCCAAACTAATAACTAAAGGTCCAATCATTCAACTTAAAGGTCCTTCTTCGTCAAATGCATCCAATACCCCAAACACACAAACACAAGGACAAAACCAAATGCTAAACACATTAAAAAAAAATCAACAATGCAAAGGTCCTCCCCATGCCAAGAGAACATACACCCCTTTGGGTGAACCCATCGAATCAATTCTTAAACAACTTTTACAAGAAAATATCATCACACTACTAGACATTAAAAACTATGAACCTTCATTGATCAAACCTGAGTGGTTGAAGGAAGATGAATACTATGAATACCACCATTCGAAAGGACACAAAACACCTAGATGTTGGACACTCAAGAACATTATTCAAGACCTTATTGAAGATGGAACCATTTTAGTTGATAATCCACAAGCCAACACAAATGCTGATCACACCATATTAAAAACATCCCTACAATACCATGATAAAGGAAAAGCCTCCAATTTAGGAAACAACAATAATGCCAATTATACAACTGTCAAATATGATTACAACACTATCATCCTTAATGTGAGACCCTTTGATGATCACATTTCCACTATCACTATAAATAAGCCAAAATCAGATTGTGCTCTTGCCACCCGCAGAACCAAGATAACTATTCCAAGTCCTTCCAAAATCCTCAACCAAAGGGTCAATATAACCTCCTAGAATAGCTAGGGAGAACCCCTGCAAAAATTTCTATCTTGGAGCTCCTTCACATCTCACCACAACACAAAGCCATCCTTGATAAAGCCTTATAAGAAGCTTCTGTCCCTACAAACCTAGATGTCAATGAATTTTAGGCCATGGTTGGATACTTAGCTATGCCACACCATGTCACCTTCTCTGAGCATGACTTCTCCACACCAAAATTTGATCATAATGACCCTCTACACCTAGAAGTATGCTTTAATAAAAACAAGATCAAACGAGTCCTAGTAGATGGTGGAGTAGGTCTGAACATTTTTTCACTAAAATTAGTGAAAGGATTGGGATACTTTAAGAATTGTATTGACCAAACTAATAAAATTGTGATCAAATCTTATGATGATGCTAAAATTTCTTCCAAAGGCATAATTTCACTTCATGTGAGAGTTGGCCCAACAATATAGGACACACTATTTCACGTCTTGGATCTAGATTTACATTACAATCTCCTCCTTGGCCACCCATGGATCCATGCCATGAGGGCTATTCCTTCCACTTACCATCAATGCCTCAAGTTTCCACACAATGGCACTGAAATCACTATTCCAGGCAACCCTGATCCTTTTAAATATTGTTCAAACCTAAAAGGAACTGCTGAACATCAAGTGCCCATCAATCAAGAGGCTTCATCTTCCACTTCATCAATCACTCCATCTCACTATGTTGATCCATCCACCCTTGTAAAATCTCCCATTTCATTTGTCTCACCTTCCATGCCCAAGATCCAAATTCAAGACAGAGGATGTGGAGTTCATATAATATGAAGTCTTTTTTTCATTGGCAAATTACCAAAGTCACCGAAGTCATATGGAAAACTACATCCTGTGCAGCCCAAAGTTGTCATCCACAATCCTCCTACCACTTTCACTAGATGGGGAGAACTTGCTAAGGAATCTCTAGATGACCACATTATCACATGGCTATACAAAGGAGAAGAAGAAACTAAGATTAAGAAATTTCCAATTGAACAGTATTCAAAAGGTTTCCAAATAATGAAATGACATGGATATGATGGACACAATAGCCTTGGTATAAATAAACAAGGAATGTTGGAACCTTTACAACCTCCTAAGCTAATAATTCACCAAGGGTTAGGGTTTGTACTAGTAAAAGTGACCATCTAGGGTATCGGGTTACCTTTGAGTTAGTTTGTTGACGCTTCAGATGAGATTGAGACATGTGAGGAATCTTGGGATTATGATGTTGATTCCAATGAATATGAATGAGATTCCCTATCCTCCACCACTTTCATGGAACTTGATAAACTATTTGAGGAATTTAATCAAATGATTACCATAGATTCCTCGCGAAACTTTCCTAGTACCCGTTCAAAAGTGACTTTGACAAAAGAAGAGTGGATCAAACACTATTTTTGACAATCCATTGATCCCGTCTCTTAGGAACCTAATGACTCTACTTCCATATTTACCCTATCTACCTACACCATGACCCTTGATGATACGAATGATGGCTTACCCCTTGTCTACCTTGAACTTATAGATTGGGATCAATAAGAACCACCAAGTTTGGACACTTTAAAAAATGACGAAGCAATTGCTGAGTTTATGGGACTTCATGAAGGAATACCAAGTGGGGATCATAAGGATGGATTTTCCATAGAACTCAATTATGTAACATACTTTGGTGAGGCCATCCTATCCTCTAGTCATAGAAGTGAAAATGAAAAAAATAAAAATGAAAATAATAGGTCTTCAAGTGAAAACTGAAAGGTGCTTGCTGACCATGAAAAAGTAAAAACAAAGGAGGTATCCAAGGGTGAAAACCTCTCTGAGGAACCTAAGGATGGAGGACTAGATTGCCTCCCAATAAACCAAGAGAGATCACCATTTATTATGGAAGAAACAAAGGAAGTCAACATTAGAACATCATATAACTCTAGAATAATACAGTTAGTAGCATCCTCGACCAATGAGGAAAAGCTTGAGTTTATAACATTCTTTTTAGAAAGACAAGTTAATTTTGCATGGTCATATGCTGATATGACTGGATTAGATCCTGAACTTGTTCTACATAATCTACCATTACTACCTAATGCAAAACCATACAAACCGAAGCTAAGGAAAATGCACCCCCAAATTGCACTTCTTGTCAAGGTGGAACTCAAGAAACTACTGGATGTTGGATTCATTCACTCCATTGATTACATAGAGTGGATATAAAATATTGTTCTTGTCACCAAGCCATATGGTCAAATTAGAATTTGCACAAATTTTAGAGACCTCAACAAAGCTTGTCCCAAAGATGATTTTCCTCTACCAAACGTTGACATCATAGTAGACCTCGTAGCCAGGTATGAAATTTTATCACTGTGGATGAATTCTCGGGTTACAATCAGATAAGAATTGCTAATGAAGATCAACCAAAGATAGCTTTCACATGTGCTTGGGGAATGTTTTGTTGGAAAATTATGCCATTTGGATTGAAAAATGTTGGAGCCACCTATCAGAGAGCCATGACTAAGACTATGTTGATGACCTTCTCTCTAAATAGCTAGAATGAAGTGGACACTTAGCAGTATTGGAAAATATTTTCACACAACTAGAAAAGTATCAACTCAGGTTGAATCTAAAGAAATGTGTCTTTGGGGTCCAATCAAGCAAGCTTCTTGGCTATATTGTCTCACATAGAGGAATAGAGGTTGATCCTGCCAAAGTTAAAGCCATTTTGGAAATGCCACTACCAACCAATATCAGTAAGTTAAGAACATTACGAGGATGACTGCAATCCATTCATATGTTCATTGCTCAACTAGCAGATAAGATTCACCCATTCCAATGTTTGTTAAGAAAAGGTATTCCATTCAATTGGACAAAAAAGTGTTAAGAGGCATTTGATCAGATCAAGAACTATCTATTGACTCCACCAGTCCTTATGCCACCAATTGATGGAAGACACTTGATACTCTATGTGATGGCTATTACATCAACATTGGGGGCACTCTTAGCACAAAATGAAAATTATGGCAAGGAAAGAGCAATATACTATATCATTTGCTTTAGTCAGATATAGTTAAACTATAGTCCTATTGAACGAGCATGTTTAGCAGTGGTCTTTGTAGCACATAAACTAAGACACTAAATGTTGAATCATAAGACAAAACTAATTTCCAAAATTGATCCTTTGGAATATATTCTCAGTAAAGCAACACTGATAGGAAGGCTAGCTAAATGGGTTATAATTCTAAGTGAATAAGACATTGAGTGTGTTGACCGCAAAGCAATAAAGGGACAATTAATAGATAACCAACTTGCACATGCACCACTGAAAGCAGAACATCCTTTGATATTTGAATTCCCAAATGAATCGATATTTGTCATAGACACCCCAACAAAATGGAAGCTATACTTTAATGGATCTTATACAAGTCATGGATTGGGAGCAAGTATCTTGTTCATCACACCTCAAGGAGATGCCATTCCTAAGTCATTTCGAATAGCATTCCCATGCACAAACAACATGGATGAATATGAATCATTATTGACATGACTCTGAATGGAAATAAATTGGAAAATCAAGGACCTTCAAGTCTATGATGAATCCCAATTAGTGATAAAGCAAGTTAATGATGAATATAACACTAAAAATGAGAATTTGATGCCCTACAAGTGCATGGTAGACAACTTCAGACTATACTTTGATAATATTTCTTTTGAGAAAATTATGAGAATCCAGAACAAAGCAGCTAACGCAATGGATATAATTAGTTCTCTCTTGGAAATTCCCAAAAAATCCTCACAATATGAGTTCTTGGTGGAACAACTATTGATCCCTACATTCGATGTCCCCAAAACCAAAATTGTGTGTGAACTTGTTGGTCTTGAATCTCCTTGGTATAAAGAAATCTATGCCCATTTGCATGACCAAATTATCCCTCTTGACTTGTCCCCTAACCAATGAAAGAACTTTATCCAACAAGCATCAAAATATTCCATCATCAAAGACACCCTTTACTGCCATAGTCTAGATAGTACCCTCATTCGATGTCTTGATGCAAATGAAGCACAAACAATCTTACAAGAGGTACACTAGAGTATATATGGAGCTCACTCTGCTGGTCCAACCTTAGCTAAAAATATCATGAGAATGGGATATTATTGGCCTACAATGAAACGTGATGCTTATTACTTTGTCAAGAAATGAAATTAGTGTTAGATTCATAGAGATCTTATACATGCACTAGCTTAGGAACTTCAACCGCTTATTTTTCCTTGGCCATTTTCTCAATGGGGACTCAACCTCATAGGAAACATCCATCCCACCTCTTCTAATGGAAATAAGTTTATCCTTGTCGCCACTAAATATTTCACAAAATGGATTGAAGCCATTCCCCTGACTTATATTACTGGAAAGAAGATAGCCAAATTCATCCTGAATTACATTATTTTCCCTATGGTATCCCACAGACCATCATCACAGATAATGGTCACCCTTTCAAAAAATAGGATATTCATGATATTTGTGATAAATTCCATATCCAACACCACTTTTCTACTTTGTTTTACCCCCAAGACAATGGCCAAGCCAGAAAATCTAATAAGACCATCCTAAAAATCTTAAAGAAGACTATCAATGATGCTAGTGGTGACTGGCACCTACAACTCAATCTTGCTTTATGGGCTTACCGTACTAGTTTTCGTACTCCCATAGGAGCCACCCCATACTCCCTTATCTTTGGGTCTAAAGTAATACTTCCTATAGAGGTCAAGTTACCCTCTTTGCAAGTCTCTATGTAAGGTTTGATTGATCAAGAAGAATATCGTGTATCCCGTCTACATGAGCTAGAGTTATTGGATGAAAAGAGATAGAATGCTCTAAAAAACTTGCAAGCCTATCAAAATCACCTTCAACATAACTATAACAAGAAATTCCAACCTAGAAACTTTGATATTGGTGACTTAGTCTTGAAAGAAAATATGAAGAATCAAGCAGAACGAGAAAAGCCTGGAAAGTTTGAACTTAATTGGTTGGGCCCTTATATCATTACTACATCATATGGATCAAGTGCTTATCAACTTTCTACTTCTGAAGGAGATACATTTTATGAACCTATCAACAATATGCACCTTCGCAAGTACTACAATTGATTCTTAGAGTATCCCTTAAAATTCAAAAATATAAAAAAAAATAAAAAAAATGGAAAAATAAAAAAAAATGGTTTAAAGAGAAATAATTTGTCCAAAAGTGAAAACCACTTCAATGGTGCTTTGGATAAGTACCATGGTGAAAACTTGGCAAATAGGTGGCGTGTGTAGTTAGTCTATGCTCCTCTGGCTACTGTCACTCTATTTGGTCCTTTGTTCTTTCCATGCCTCCATTCACACATGTCGCTCATTCATAATAAACTTAAATATCCTTCCATGGCCTGGGAACCACCGAAATTTAGTATCTCGATCATCCCTTGCCTTCGTTGCTATCCTTTGCACATAATAAATTGGTCCTATACCTGTCTGGGGGAAATTCCTTAACCTACGTCTTTATGGGAAAATAACACATGGTATCAAAATCAGAAAACTTGAAAATCCAAAAAATCATAAAACATAAAAAATCCAAAAACATCAGAAAACTTCCAAAACTTCCAAAAAGAGAGTCTGAGTCAATACTTTTTAGAGTGGTCAAACTATGTTGTCTCTACGCATTTTCTATGTAGGCAAGGATCATCTTAAATGGACCCCCAAGACATTAGTTTAGTCATTTTAGGTTGTCCAAATAAAATCATGACTCAGTATTTTGTCAAATAAGGAAAAGTCAAGTCGTGTCGAACTACGAGGTCTCTGTGCATTACTATGTAGGAAAGGCCACCTGTCGATGAGACCCTGAAGCCCCCTAGGTTAGTATTTTAGGGTTTGTTGAGTCATTCAAAATAAATTGAACATTATCAAATCAAATGTGACAACATATGAAATTCAAACACAAATCCCAAATCAACAAACAAAAATAATCAACAAAATCCTTCAATCATCTTATCGTTAGCCAATCTATTGGATATTCAATCTTAGCGAAATGGGGCATTCTATGATTTGTCTCATTTGGTCTTATCTCTTTTCTTTTATCAGGATGTGTCCTTCCTGAGGTTAGACTTTTTCAATTTGGTCATTCACCTTTAGCAGGATATATCTTTCTTGTAGTTAGGTGCCTTGTCAATGCTTATCACTTGGTCAACTTTATCAGATGTGTCCCTTGCCCCAAAACATGATGTGCCCTTCTTATAGTTGGGTATTGTCACATTGCTTGGTCATATCAATCAATATTTGGTAAACAAACAATCAATCTTGTCAACCTTGTCAATCAATCTTGCCTTAATCAGGACACGTCTTCCCTAAAGTCAGGCGCAATCAATCCTTATCAAGTCAATCAATCTTGCCTCAAATAGGATGTGTCCTTCCTGAAAATAGGCACATTCAATCAAATCAATTTTTTAACCTTTTTCAATTTATCAATCAATCCTTGTCAATTTATCAATCAAATTCGGTTAACCTAATCAATCACATGAAACAATCTTATCATTAACATTGGAAAACACTATCTTTGAAAACACTTTGTTGGTCTAGATTTTCCTTATCTTTTCTATTGGTTTTGGGTCATGTTACTAGTCTCCTCGAGGATGTCCTATTAATGGATTTAGAGGGACAATGATGGATCATCACCTCTTTTCTTTGTTTGCTATCTGTGGTTTGTCTTGGAAAAAATATTGGGACAATTGGGTCCTTAGTATGAGCTGGGGAATTCCTTGTCCTTTTGACTGCATGTCTCTCCCAAATGGTCACCTTGCACACCTTGGTTTATGTCATACCATGGTGTTTGTGGCCCATTTGTGACATTTTTGATGCCCAATGATGATAGATATAAAAATGTAAGCATGAAAGTTGGTTCCCTTATCATTCCCCATCTAACTTTCCATCTCCATCTCCCTTGTCTTTGCCACACTAACAATCATATCTTCCATCTCCTCCATGCTAAAATTTCTTCAGTTCACATCTTGATAGGGTCCTGTGACACACAAAAACATCTTGCATACATAATCATGTTAGATTGCATCGTACAAAGCACACTCATCATAGACATCATTTTCATATTAGGTCACATTTATTTGCATAAGAAAATACAAAAAAACAAAATGCATCCATATAACATCCATATCTCATCATCATGTTAGCATCATTTGCATTATACATTTCATCATAGCATTACACCCTCTATCACATAGTATTAATGTTATCAATTTTTTCACAACTCAAATTGACAGAGCTGATTATTTCAAGTTCATTTTAAGGTGAAAAGTTTCAATTATTTTTGCAGTTGTTTAAACCATTGCATGTTTTGAGTTTTGAGATTAAAAGTAAGTGCAATGTGTTTCAATATTCCATTCATCATTTTCAACATTAAATATTGCATAAAATGTAAAATAAGGTACTTCATTCTATATTTAGTTGTTCATTACACAATGTTTCATACATTTGTTGCAAGAGAGAAGTACAAAATTGAACAAGAATTGCAAACAATATTGTTTTTTATTCATTGGGATAAAAAGATAATCAAGTGTCCCACACAAGCATTAGGAGTAGCTAAAACAATGAATCATAAAGAGTACACTATGCTACTGAAGATTAAAAAGAGAAAAGAGAACATAAGAGGAAATATAGTTGTAATTGCTTGAACATGTCTCCGGGTTGCCTTCAGTGTTGTGCATTCCTCTCTACTCCCATCCTCCAAGTAAACCTACAAGTGATTGAAATGTTTGTTAAAGCTCGGGTTATGAATCCTCCTACATGATCTATCAACAGTAATGTAGAATACTGTTTATGCTGCATTGAATCAATTGAGCAAAGACAAGAGGAGTGCAAGAAAATACCAAGGAGAAAACATCATAAGGAGATTCAAAACTTATTGTTTTTTTTTAATCTAACACTGTTTGTTTCTTGTGTAGGTATAGGAAATACCATGTTGCTGATCTATTTTGAAGATTTTAAAGCATGTGGTGTAAAATGGGCTCCCACAAGGGTTGAGCTCGACATGCTGCCCCTCAAAATTCCATAGAGGGGTTGAGAAAGGAAACAATTTAGTATTGCTCAAAAGAGATATGCATCTAAAGGAGTACATCAAGTGTCATAAGAACTCAAGCAATTGACCACTTAGGATGATCAAGTCTGAAAGTGCAATGAGTTGAAGATCATAAATGATCAATCGCTCAAGTAGATCATCATAAGGAGTGCATCATCATGGAATGAGATAGTGAATAGGCATACATAATGCCTTGTTTACAAATCAGCAATAGCAACTGAAGCAATTTGAGAAGCTTCAAAACACCTTCATCAGGTGTTTTATTTCAAAATATTCTATGCATAGATCAATATTTCACATCAATGTTTGCTGTCTAAAGATAAAAATGCATGAAGAGTATAGAGGAGAGATTTCCCCCATTTAGAAACAAAATTGTAAGTGGCTACAAATGAAGCTTGAAGGTCAAGGGTGAAAGGAAAGAAGCATTGTTGAACTTAAAATGCAATACACTAAGTGCTCGAGCTGAATGTAATGTGAAACATCATTGATGCCAATGGAATACAAAGAAACTAAAGGCTAGTTTCATAATAATTGATGCTACAAAAGCTATCTCATTGCAGTGTCACATGAAGCTATGATAAAGTAAAAGCTTGAAGTGCATTTCTGGAGCATTCAAGTGCATTTAATGGATGGAAAAAAAAAATGATCTAGAAAAGATACCATGATGGATGAGTGTAGCCTTAAAAAGTAGGTAACTAAAACAGAGGCATCAATTTACAATGCATTTGAGAGAAAATAGGGTTTTCTATGTGCAAGTGTGTGCAATTGTCATTACAACTCATGTTAGACAGTGGAAAAACAAATTCATGGAAGAAAAAGCATGTTTTTGATAAGTAACTAAAAAGTATCAAATTAAGCTAAGCTTCATTGTGTTTATGCACTTCAAGCAAAATAGAATGAAAGGCAAGTAATTTCTAACACTATGTGCAATGAAAGGAGAGATTACAAATAGTGCAAGGAAATTTTTTTGTTCCATTAAGAATGATCTCTGAGTTAAGTGAAATTTGCATTTTAGAGCAAGCAAGTGAAGCTACAAAAATATGTATTTGAACTGGAAAAATGAAGTCATTGTTTCTTTTCAAAGATAGTGAGCTTATGCTATAGTAAATTAGGGTTTCAAAATGGAGACAAGTGCAATAGTGCCTAGTTTTGAACTTTTAAGAGGAAACCCACATGGGTTTGCATTTGTGAACTTGCAAAATGAAGAAATAATGGGTGGTTCAAGCTCATATAAGAATGAAAATAAATGAACTAGAATCTCATGGCCGTGGCTTGAGAGAGATTCTTTCTCAAATGATGATACCTACTTAGGGTATTGTGCTTTAAATGCAAATACAAGAGGAAATGACCATGGCTTGAGCTCATGCCAACATTGGAGCTCCATAAAATGAAGTTATTGAAACTAATGGCCACAATCATGATGGGTTTGCAAACCTAGAAAATGAAATAACATGTTGGCTATGCACATTCAAAAAATATATGAGAAATGTAAAATGCATTGAAACCCTAGTTGGTACTCTCATGGCCGTGGCCTGGGAGGAAGTTTTCTCTTCATAAAACACCAAACCCACTTGGGTTTTTATCTCAAAAATTCAAATTGTAGAGAAAATGAAGGGTTTGAGTATATTTGAACACTGGAGCTTTCAAAAAATAGAGCATGGTATGGCCATGGCGGTGGCCATGGAGGGTTTGCAAACTCTCAGAAAAGGAAAGAAAATGCACATTTTTCCTCTAAGTTTTACTTCTTTCATAATACCATTCATTTCTACATCATGGGTCAAGCCTAGAAAAGATTTTTTAACATAAATAAGAGCAACGTATATGGTGAAGCTGCGGCCCATACAATGGCCAAACTTAGAAAACATTCATGCTTAACTTGTTCTTGTTGAGTGAGCTCAAATAGAGCCTCTTAAAGAAATAAATACTCAAAGTATAGAAAGAAATGGAGCTTACCATGGTTGGGAGTAAAAAAACCAGTCCAAGCCCGTGGCCAATCCTTCACAAAAGTTTGTATAGAGCTCTCTCATGGCAGCCAAGCAAAGCAAAGAAGAAAAAAAAACATAAAACACATGAAATGCATAAAAAAACTAGTCATGGCCATGAGCTATGGGCCCATTTTATTCCTCAAATGAAGTTAAAAAGACATTATAATGGTAGCAAAAGGCTTACCATCGAATACAAAGAGAGATTCAACCAAAAATTGACATGAAAGTAGCTCAAATGGTGGAGTTCTAGCTCAAACCCTAGTTCTCCATGGCAGTTGAATGCAGAGCCCTATCTTCTCCCAAGTTGCCAAGTGAAGAATGATGTTCAAAATGTGAGATAGGGGTCAGTTTTAGTGTTAGGGTTTCCCCATGTGCTCAATTCGAATGTGATTTTAATCACATTCTTTTAAAAATCAAATGCCATGTTAATACCTTGTCTCATATGTTGCCTAGGTGGAGCCATGCCTTAGGCATTTTTATTGTTTTTTGAAGAAAATCAAACAAAAACCATACCCTGTCTTTGTGTTTTTCATGTGGTCCATATACACATTGCCCCTTTCACTAGGTCAAGCTATCAATGCCTTAGTTTTTTCTTTGGGTCTAGGGCTTATAATCAATATTTATATTTTTTATATGAAAAATCAAATACACAGGAGCTTTCACATAGTGTTTTGATTTTTTGCAAACATTAATTTTTACTCAAACTATAAAAAATCAAAATATTTGAACTCAAATTGCAAAAAATAGATGTATTAGGAGAGTTACTATATTGTTTTTCTGAAACTGCAGATGATTGTAAAACAACACTAATGGTAATGTTTCTATAAATTAACTTGGTGTTTGTTAATGTTTAAAATGCAATTGGTGCACTTAAGTCCTCATGGAAACTTTCTATTTTGAGTTGAATTTATTGGGTGGGTTTGGAAAGGAGATGTCAAACTAGAATTTCTATTTTCAGTTCTTGAGCTGTTTGCACCCAATTTTGAGAATTTTTGGATGGACCCTTTAGAGATGGGAAATTTCCATCTTTTTGATGTAGTTTGGAGCAGATTATGGCACTATTTTTTAGGATTTTTCCTTGAGCTCAAAAATGGGGAAAAGTTACCATTCTAAGATGCAGATGAAGGTATTTTTTCTATTTTCACCATTGATGTTACTTGCAGGCTATAAGTTTGAGAAATTTTAATTTTTCAAGGGTTCAAAATTCTGTTTCCTACTCTCATGTTCACTAAAGAGAGTCTTGTAAAGTTCTTTTGAATCAAATTTTGATCTTGTACTTCTTCATTTCAATAAAACAACAAGCTTCTCCTTTCCATTTTCTTGTCTAACGTTTACAATATCAATTGATGTTGATTGTGATTCAAGAGCTGAATCCTCTTTATGTCTTGGTTTTGTGAATTTTGTTTCAATAGTCTATTCTAATTCAGGTTGAATTTTGTGTTCCATTAGTGAAACTTTGTGAAAATTACTATTGAATTAGGTATTTTTAGGGTGGTATTGTGAGAATCAAAGTTTTAGAGATAATGATGTGAGTGCAATTTTTTTTTTCCTATTTATTGATGAACCACTTTAGGTTTAGGATCTTTGCTTTCAGTTTTTCCTTCTCCCCTTTTCCCCAAAGGTTTATTATATTAAGTGGTTTACTGAGGTAACCAACCCACTCTAGAGATTCAATCTCACTCATTGATTTACCCACAAATCAGAGAACGTTTCCATGTTGCAACAAGATAGGAAAGTTTGACTTGGCTAAGGGTGCAATCCTGATTGCCAACAGTTTTTGGCACACCCGGTGGGACTCTAGAGTCTTGTCTTTAGGGTCATTTTCTAAGTTGTAAGCTACTGTTTGGTATATGAAACAACATTTAATAGCTATAGAGGTCTCAAAATATACTTGGTGACTCCTAATTTCTGGTTACATTGCAGATTTGGTGCAAACAATTTACATAGTAGATTTAGTGCAAACAACTTACATAGTAGATTTGGTGCAAACAACTTACATTGTAGATTTGGTGCAAACAACTTATGAGAAGGATCTAGACCAGATCTAGTCCAACCCCTTTTGAGTATTTTCAACTCTCCCCACCAAGAAGGAGAGGTAGAACACCAAGAAGGACCTTTGATTCAACAAGGAGAGTGAAGTCAGAGCTCAGTCCCATTGTCTTTGTGAAGAGGAATCCAACTCCAATATCTCAAGCACCACCTATGGTGAGACAATTTTTCTTTGCACCATTTAATGGGGGCATCCCATTATTGCTGGCTTGACATGATGACATCCTAGTTTTTGCACTTAAAGAGCTTCCAAACTTCATTGGTGAAGACCAAACTACCTCTATTGAACACATCTGAGATGTGATACTATTTTTGGTGCACAATGTGACATAAGAGAACATGGCTATAAGATTTCTAGCTACTTCGTTGAAGGGGGAATCCCTTTAGTGGTTCAGAGGGCTCCCAACCAATTCCATTGCAACATGGGACCAAATTGGCGATGGTATTCACTAACAGTTCATGGACAAGTCAGACCACCTTTCATTGCTAGAGCATCTAAGCACCATCAAGCGGGCTCCCCATGAACATATGGCTGATTTTAATTATAGGTTCTAGAGAACCTGGGATAAGATACCTCTGATAGTCAAGCCCTCACCTGAGTTTTCCTTTCTATTCTTCCTTAAAGCCCTGAATAGTGAAATTTCAGTTATGATACAGTCCATGGGGTGGTTTACATTGCCAAATGCCCATGACATCACAATAAGAGCTAAGAATTGTCTCATTCAAGCGGGAAACATAGCTCCTAGACCACCCACAACTATTTTTCCCAAAATTCAGCCATCTTTCCCTATGAATTTTCCTCCTATTGCTATGGTTCTGCCAGTCCCAACAATAGGTTATCAGGCTGTTCAAGAAAATTCCATTCCAGACCAAACCAAAGAAATACAAGAGATAAAATTATTCTACAAAATTTTGGTAAAACCTTTAGCAATGAATTTGTGAGCCTCAAGAAGCAAGTTGGCCATGAAAATAAGCCTTACCAAGCTCCTTATCAACATAATCAATAGAATAGGCCACCATTTTAAAATGATTTCGAAGGACAAAAAAGGGGATTTAATCCCAAGAATTTTCAGTCTTATGATCCCAATGTTGTTGGCCCCTAAAGAGAGCTCATACCATAGAAAAAATTGGCTCAAGAACATGATTGGTGTTACTCGTGCAATCGGCCACACAACCAGGCTACTTGCATGAGTAGAATGGAGAATCAAAATTTCATGGTGCATAATCATTATGCTAGCCCAGAAAATATGCCAAGCAAGAATGTGGAACAACCAAGCAACTCTAAGGTTGCTTTAGTGAATTGGAAAAGTGCTAAATATTACGGAGTTAACCATTTCCAAGGTTAGAACAAATAAGGTTCACCCATTGTAGTGATCACAAGGTCGAAAAGGAGATCAATTGAAATGGAGCAACAAGTTGTAAATTTGCAGCAAGTTGTAAATTCACAACAACAAGATGCAAGAGACAAAAATCATGCCATTCCACGTCAAACTATCCCTGCAACACAACCGAAGGTGCAAATTCTTCAGAGAGGGAAACAAAAGGTAAATGAAACTATTGTTTCTTTGGGACAACAAAAGGTAATTCCCGTGTCTTTTAATGTGGTTGAGCATTTAAAGAAAGCTACAGTCAACATGTCCATTATGGATGCACTACATATTCTAGGCTAGAATTTTTTTTACAGGATGCATTGGTTGAAATTTCATCTTCAGATGTTAATGTAGAAAAGAGCAGAATTGTGCTTGTGAACAACTCAGAGGTTAAAGGTGGGTAGAAAAGTCAAGAAGTAAAACCCCCACTATTTTATCTAAGTCTTATTATAGGGGAAAAACTTGTCCATAACTGCATGATAGACTTAGGAGCTAGTAACTCAGTCATGCCTAAAATCTTATCTGATAAGTTAGGCTTAGTTTATGAACCTGTGTCAAAAGGAGTTGTGTAATTAGATGGATCTACTATTCAAACAATAGGAATCATTAAAAATTTGGCCCTCACATTACATGCTTACCCCAACTTTGTTGTTTCCCAAGATGTCCATGTGATTGAGTTGCCTCCCCATTTTGCACTTTTCTTCTCAAGAGACTTTATTGCCAAACTAGGAGGGATCTTATCAGCTGATTGGTATCACCTACTCTTTAGAACTAGGTATGGAATGAAAGTGACCATTGAGTCCAAACCATTATCTGAAGTTCATATTGAGCCATACACCACCAACTCTATAAATGCCAACCTGTTAGCCACCCATGGGTTAGAGAGTCAATTTGTGGCCTTATGTCCTAGTTCATCCAATGAAGAAGAAAACTTAGATGAATGGACTACTAAAAATCAAGACCTTGACCCATCTAGCTATACAAAAGAAGTTGAGTTATGGGTCTATGTGATTCATGAACCCAATGGAACAATTCCTAATCTGGTCAAAGATCAAGAGCAGTTTGAACAACAAGAAAACCAACTTAGGGAGCTTTATTTCGATGGTTCAAGATGTAGGACAGGGGCTGGTGGAGGAGAAATGTTGGTATCACCTTCTGGGGATAAATATTATCCATCCTTGAGATTTGATTTTAGCTATACAAACAACATAGTTGAATATGAGGCCCTCATTGATGGCCTCGAATGGGCTCAAAAAAGAGGTATTAAGTGTTTACGAGTTTATGGTGACTCTAAATTAGTTGTGAATCAAGTTAGAAATTTAAATGCTGTGAAAGATGATTTACTTAAGAAATACAAGCATTGGGTATGGGACCTAATAGAGGATTTTGACACATTTAATTTGCTTTCTATCCCTAGAAGTCAAAACAAACATGCAGATAGACTTGTTGTTTTAGGTGCTCAATTTGATATTCCAAATGAGGTGCATAATGTAGAAACATAACAGTATGTGAAAATTATTGTTAGACCTTCAGTGCCATATAATAGTGTGAGTTGGTAGGTCTTTGACAATGACGAATAGATTGTGAGCTTCTTGATAGTAGAAGTTGAATTTGCAGATGAAAGTCAATTGAAGAGGAAATAATAATATGGAAGTCAGATTATACAACTGAAATCAAATAAGCTGCTGAAGGGGTTGGTGACAATAGAGTTAGTTTTTAACTCTGACGATCAAGTAAGAAAAGACAAGTGCAACATGATTGTCAAACAAGAGCATTATGAAGCCATCAAAATATTTAAAGGTAAACTTCTTAATTTGAGAAAGGTGTGTATTGAGGAAGAGCAACAAGCTTTTGTTTTGTTATGTCAAGAGTTCAATGATATTTTCGATTGGGAATATAAATATTTAAGAGATTTTGATCCTGAACTAGCTCAACATACTATAGAGTTAGAACCTAATGCAAAACCTATGAGACAAAAACAAAGATCCCTGAATCCTAAGCTTGAACATTTAATGAAAGATGAATTAAATAAGTTGATTGAGAGCAACATAATCTTCCGTATTAAGAAAAATTCTTGGGTCTCCAACTTGGTCCTAGTGAGGAAGAAAAATGAGGAAATTAGGTTGTGTGTTGACTTTAGATATTTGAACAAGGCTTCCCTTAAGGATCACTACCCGCTCCCTTTGATGGAGAAAATTCAGCAAGTAGTGTTAGGTTTTGATAGATTCTCTTTACTAGATGGGTATTCTGGCTATAATAAGATTTTGGTTAGGGAAGAGGATCAATATAAAACAACATTCACAACTAAATGGGGCACTATGGCTTACAGGAAGATTCCTTTTGGCTTATCTAATGTAGGAGCGACATTCCAAAGGGAAATGGACATGGATTTTCACAACCTTATGAATAAGATTGTTCTTGTGTATTTAGATGATATCACAATATTTTCTAAAAATTCTAATGAGCACCTTGAACATTTGAGACAGATATTCCAAAGATGCAGAGAGTTCAGAGTTTCTCTCAATCCGAAGAAATGCATATTCTCCATCCATGAAGGCAAGCTTCTAGGACATATTGTCTCTAAACATGGGATTTCTATTGACCCAGAGTGAGTCTTAGCCATTTTGGAATTACCTTTGCTGGAACATAAAAAGGGTTTGTAGAGTTTCCTTGGAAAAATTAATTTTGTGAGGAGGTTTATACCAAATATTGTAGCCTTATTACAACCCCTCACAACAATGCTGAAAAAGAATGTACGTTTCAATTGGACTAAGGAGGGTAAGAGGAGCTTCAAGAAAATAAAGGAGGCCCTTCCAGCTGCTCCAACCCTCATTAATCCAAATTATAATAAGGATTTTATCTTATATTATTTTGGAGGTGTTGATATTGTTTCTACCATGTTATGCCAACGAAATGACAAAGGCTTGGAGTAGCCTATAGCTTTTTTCAGTCAAGTGCTGCATGACTATGAGGTAAAATAATATTTTGTGGAAAAAAATGTGTTTGCAATAGTTAGAAGCCTTAAAAAGTTTAGACACATGCTATCCAATAATAAAATTCATTTTCTGGTAGCTCACCCTACTATGAAAGATTTCTTGCTGAATAAAGATATGAATGATAAGAGAGCAAGATGGATAACAAGAGTAATGTAATTTGATGTTGACATTAAAGTTACTAAACTTGTTAGAGGTAAAGGTTTGTGCAAACAACTTGCAAAAAGCACAAAAAATAGCTTAGAAGATGATGGAAACATCACCACAGTATTGAGTAATAATGAGCAAACTGCTGTATCAACTCCTGGTACAAGTTGGGTACAAAAAATGTTAACTATTTGCAGATCGGAGAATGCCTCAAAGGCTTGGATAGAGTGAAGAGGAGGTATTTCAGATTGCAGGCAATTCCCTATGTTGTTATTGATGGTGTGTTATTTGGGAGAGACTTCATGGGTGTGTTACTGAGGTGCATTAAGCCTAGCCAAACAAATAAGTTGCTAAAGGAATTCCACAACCGGCCTTCAGGAGGCCACTTTGCAGCAAGAACAACAACCCTAAAAATAATGAGGGCTGGTTATTACTGGCCAAACATATTCAAGGATGCATTCGCTTGGTGAAGAAATGTGAAAAATGTGCATTGTTCATAGGTAAGCAGAAGTTTGCAGCTTTTCCTTTAAATCCTATTCAAGTTGAACAACCCTTTGCTAAGTGGGGGATTGAATTTATTGGGCCAATTAATCCACCCTCAAATGATGGTCACAAGTGGATCTTAACTGCCACTGACTATTTTACTAAGTGGACCGAGGCTGTTGCCTTGAAAGAAGAAAATGAAGCTTCTATTTTAAATTTTTATCAAGATTTAGTGTTCCAAATTCCATTGTTTTAGATAACGCTTTAGCTTTTATTTGTCTAAAGATTTCTGACTGGTCTGTGAGAAATAATATCTTTTTCATGAGTACTTCATATAATTACTACCCACAGGGTAATGAACAAGCGAAATCTATCAATAAGAACCTGATCAAGATCATCAAGAAGGCCATCAAAGACAATCAGAGAACATGGCACAAAAAATTGAAGTTATCCCTTTGGGATGATAGAATAACACCAAAGAGAGCTACTGGCTTCTCTTCATATGTTCTTACTTATGACAAAGAGGCCAAATTACCAATCTCCATTGAACTACCAACTTTAAGTTTTATCGAAAAGCTTGAGTTGGTAGAGGAAAAAACCATGGAGGTTAGACTTGTATAGCTAATGGAGTTGGAGGAAGCCCGAAAGGAAGCATGGAGGAAGCTTGAAATTCATCAAGCTCAAATGAAGAGCTCCTTTGATAAAAGAGAAAAGCTTAGAGAATTTGCTGTTGGAGATTTTGTGCTCAAGTGGGATGAAAACAAGAATAAACATGGGAGACACTCCAAATTTGATGCAATTTGGGAGGGCCCATATGTAATAACAGAATGCAAAGAGCATAATTCATTTTAGCTCTCAAGGTTAAGTGGAGAAGTTCTTCCGATCCCAATCAATGGGATCCATTTGAAACATTGTTTCTAAGGTTCTAAGTTCTACCCCTGTACTATAGTAGAGTAGTTACTGCTAATAAGTGCTTGGAGCACTTTTCTTTTTAGTTGTTTCTTTTCCATAAGTGCTTCCACACATTGTTTTCTAGCCACCAGGGCCTTGTAGGTTTGTTTCTATTTGTTTTGTTTTAGTTTCTACAACTATTGGGTATTACAAGTTTCAGATTTTTCAGAACTCTTGAGTTTCAGAAGGGAAAAATTGACTCCATGCCCAATAGATCTACATAAGACAATTGGCCTAATGCTTAGCAGACAAGCATCTAGTAGAGGTCACCAAGAGTGTTATTAATTTTTCACCACAACTCAAATTGACAAAGCTAATTATTTCAAGTTCATTTTAAGGTGAAAAGTTTTAGTTATTTTTGCAGTTGTTTAAACCATTGCATGTTTTGAGTTTTGAGATTAAAATTAAGTGCAATGTGTTTCAGTATGCCATTCATCATTTGAAGCATTAAATATTGCATGAAATGTAAAAGAAAGTACTTCATTATGTATTCAGTTGTTCATTACATAATGTTTCATACATTTGTTGCAAGAGAGAAGTACAAAATTGAGCAAGAATTGCAAAAAATGCTGTTTTGTATTCATTGGGATAAAAAGAGAATCAAGTGTCCCACACAAGCCATGGGAGTAGTTGAAACAATGAATCATAAAGAGTACACTACACTACTGAAGATTAAAAATATAAAAGAGCACATAAGAGGAAACATAGCCATTATTGCCTGAACATGTCTTTGAGTTTCCTTGAGTGTTGTGCATTCCTCTCTGCTTCCATCTCCAAGTAAACCTACAAGTGATTGAAATGTTTGTTAGAGCTTGGGTTATGAATCCTCCTACATTATCTATCAATAGTAATGTAGAATATTTTTTATGATGCATTGAATCAATTGAGCAAAGACGAGAGGAGTGCAAGAGAATACCAAGGAGAAAACATCATAAAGAGATTCTAAACTTATTGTTTTTTTTAATCTAACACTCTTTGTTTCTTGTGCAGGTATAGGAAAAGCCATGTTGCTGATCTGTTTTGAAGATTTTAAAGCATGTGGTGTAAAATGAGCTCCCACAAGGGTTGAGCTCGGCATGCTGCCCCTCAATATTCCATAGAGGGGTTGAGAAAGGAAATAATTCAATATTGCTCAAAAGAAATATGCATCTTGTTAGAGCCTTTTTTGGTTGTCTTTCAGGTTTTGGTTGTGTGCCCTTGTTTTTCATGATATAACTTTAGCTCTGGGGTGTGTTTCATTTTGGCACGTGGCTTAAATTGGCTCCCACAAGGGTTGAGCCCAGTGTGCTAGTTTTGATCTACAAGGGGCGGCCTGTGTTAGGGTTTTTCCTAGTTTTTCTCTTCCCTATTTTTGGGCCTTTTTATTCCGGTTCCCGTTTCTCTTTTGCTTGCTTTGGTTTTTCTTTCAGAATCAGGGGTGGAATGGATGCTTGAACGGAACTAGAACTTTTCCAAATTCTGAAGTTCTAATTCCTATTCACGCATCCATCCCGGTCCCAATTCTGTGTGTTTGGTGTTCCTTTTTCTTTCTGCCTTGTGGCAGTCGCTGGTTCTTTTCCTCTGTCTCTTCGCTGGTCTTTTGTTTTGTTTTCTTTGGCGGGGGTGGGATCAGGATGGGAATCATTTTTGGAACCTTCTTCATGTTTCCTGTCTCAGGTTTTGTCCCACTCCGGCCCCGTGGCTTCTTTTTCTCGTGTCGGTTCTGGCTCTGCCTCCGCGGTCTTTTCTTTGGTGGGAGCAGGATAGTTTTTGGCCCCGGTCCCTTTTGTTCCTTTTGTTTCCTGTCTCTTTCCTGGTCCCAGCTCTGGCCCTGTTTGGTTCCTGTCTCGTTTGCCTTTTTGTTTCATTGACCTGTCTGCCCAGTTTATTGTAACTTAAGTGGTTCCCCTGAGCCCCATTTTCCATTCGTTACCGGCCCATAGCTAATGTTTTTACCGGCCCCACTTCTTCTTCGCTGTGACTTTCAGCTTTCGGTGTAACCTCTCGGCGACTCTTATCTATCCCCCCGAGGTTCTCTTTCTTTTTGGCCTGGGTTGGTTGTGTCGGGGAGATGTCTCCCCGACTCCTTTGTTTCTCACCGATGGGCTTTCCTTTCGACGTGATGGTTCCCGTTCAGGGTGAGGTCCTCTCGACTCCCCTTGGTCTCCCTGAGTTCCTTTTTGCTGCCCTCCGTTGTGCCTTCGGCATGACTCTTTCGGTTTGGGGTGACATATTGGTGACTCCATGTTCTCTCCCAAAAGTCTTTGTCGGCCTATGTTCTTTGTGTCGGGGAGATGTCTCCCCGAGCCCCGCTTGTCTTCTCGACTGTGGTGGCCCCCTTTGCTCTTCGGTGTGACTTCCCTTTGGCAGGACTTGGAACTCTTGATATATCTCTTGGCGAATCTGTTATGTCTTGCCGACGGTGTCTTGTGGTTTTCTTTTGGCATGGGTGGCACCTTTTATTGAGATGTCTCGGTGATGTCGTCTTGCTACACTAACCAATGATGGAAGACTTTATGCTTCAGGGAGACTTGTGTTTCAGTGTATGTCATAGCGATGGGGTCGTGTCTTGCAGACGGTGATTCAATGTGTGGCTTTCAGTGAAGGTCTTATCTTCTCTTAGCGAACAAGTTTCTAAGGGTCTTCTCGGTATAACAGTGAAGTGTCTACATGACTTCTCATCGATGATTGTGTGCTACAGCAACATACATTTGGTAGGTGATTTCATCGGTGAAAGAAGTTATAGGACACAATGACTTAAGTGGTGTATAAAGATCTCTTTGGTATGAGCTTGGGTCTTCGGCGAGAGGTCTCGGCGAGTGACCTTCGGTCTCGTCGATGGAACATAAAGTGGTCTTTGTCGGTGTGAGTTTTGAATCATCTTGGCAACACTGGATGAAGGAAATATATTTTGGTAACACACTGTGACTTCGCTGTGATTTCTGGCCAACTTGGCCATCTCTCCCCAACTCTATGGTGTTTTTAGTGTCACATGTGGATTTTGCTATATGGTCTCGCCGACATTGTGATCTCCTGTCGACTTTGACAGGTGTTTGGTGCAGCATGTTTCCTTCAGCTAGACATTTCCCCGAGTTCCTTCTATCTGGCCGATATGCTTGGCTCTTCATTGTAGTTGTTTCTCTTTGCCTTGAGGTTTTCCCGACACTGCTATCTCTCGCCGATATGAGCCTCTCCACACGGTGTGTTAAAGCCTGAGCTACTAATGGAACATCAATACGCACATGCAGATGATGAATGATGATATTTTAATTTGAGTGATAAAGGTGCCTGATGTTTGTTTGAAGACCAGTGTGCAGTGCAATCTAGTGGAGGACTTGTCTCATGTTGGTTTGTGGTGACTGATCATGCTATACTGTATAGCCCATGGTATACTGTACACCCTGGCCCCCTGTCAGCGAAAAAGGAAAAATCTCCGAAAAAGAAAGAAAACTGACTTTGTAAAACCCTAATTCTGGAAGCTTCTAAAAGCTTGTTAAAAGGGGTTGGGATGGGGGTTACAGTAGTAGAAAAACGCGATTATTCACAAGGTTGTATTAGGTTTTGCACTGGATAATAAAAGTATTGAATGGTTGTGGTTTGGTGGATGTAGCCCAGATTGGGTGAACCATGTTAAATTCTCTGTGTTATGATTTATTCTGTGTATGTTTTAGTTTCTCTGTTTATTATTTAAATCTGCATTTAATTGTTAGATATCTTCCATCTCTAACCCTAACATCTCAGTGGTCCGATGAAGATTTAAAGGTGACCGCCCGATCTCTGATGATCAACAGTCAAGTTTCATACTAGACCATTGTTAGGGTTTCTGCTATGTTCACGCCAGAAGCCTGGTGCATTCATGGAGACAGAGAGTTGGTCACTGGCTCCACCATACCAACATTCATGGCGACGCGACTCTAGTACAAGGACAACATGGCTCGAGTATGGACGCCCAGATTTGGCGGCAGATTTGACATTGATTTCCTGGCTCCATTCGTGTGGGAATGTCTTTCCTGCAGCAGCCCGACCAGTTGCATTTATGTGACCAGTGAGGCAGTTGGAATTTTTGACTTGGCTTGCGAGCTGTTCTAGGGTTTGTCCTAGTTAGTTGATGATGTGTAATCTTATCTAGCTGGTTGCTTGTTGCTTCTCCTGTTCCTATAAAGGAGAATTTCATGGCCAGATGTTGGGGTTCCGAACTTTGGTGTTCTGTTCCACATTTTTCTAAGTTTTTGGATTAGCCTGGGATAGATTAAGGTTTGGTCTTAGGTCATTTTTGTGTCTGTAAGCTGTAATGTTGAATTCCTCTGTTAATGCAATCAATTAAGCAAGAACACATGAAGATGCTTATCTTTCATGCATATCATTAGATTATCTCCATATTTGTAAGTTCTTAATCATTTAAATAAATGCATAAGGTGATTTTGTTCATCTTCTCATACTTTATGGGACTGTGTTATTTGTTGATAGGTCTGCTTCAAGGAAGCAGTTAAATCCTTTGAATAGATAGCAGTGATTATTTGTTTGCAGGTTGGATTGGGTAAGAAGAGTCTGGTTGATACAAGAGCCAGATTGTTAGTATAAGGCACTGATAGTTGATGTAAGGCATTAGCAAAACATAATCCACTGATTGAGTCTAGTTTGCAAATGAATTCCATCTTTTGTGTTTGACTCCGTGGCCCAAGATTAGGCACTGGTCTGTCCTGCGGCCTAGTCCCTCTCAGAAAACCTTTTAAAATTATTGAATGTCTTTGGTCTAATATCTTGCCCTACCTCCTGGTTGCTTCAAGGTTGAGCTATTGAGAATCTAGCCCTATTTGAGGTTCTCAATACTTGGCATCATGATTCATCTGCTATAAAAAACAATGTCGAGTCTTATTTGAGGCATTGTGTGGGTATACCCACCCTGGTTCTATAGAGCCTAAAGTGTAGAAGATCTCAGTCTTTGACTAAATCTTGTCAGTTGGTCTAGGTCCTCTGAGCTGCCCTTGACTGGAGATGGCTACTCCATAGGTAGAATAGGAGACCAACCTGGTTGCTCATTAAAAACAAACAACAAGATGGTGACTCCGCTGGGGATTGACTAGAATCCTGCCTTATCAAAGAGTCATATCAATTGCTATGTTGGTTATGTTCAAAGTTTGAAGAATCTCAGGCTTGGAGAAAAGCTTTGTTGTAGTGAACGTGAAAGCTACAAGATCTATGGTGCTTTGTCAGATGGAACTCAGAGAAAGTTTTACATGTAAGTGAGATTCATATCATTTGAAGTTCTATCCTCTGCAAAGAGGTGGTGACTCTGTCAAGGTGAACATGTTGAACATTTGAAGAATAGTTCCATGACTGCAATGTTCCCAGGTATTCTTCATGCTTTTGAACAAAATAAAAATAGAAAAAACTTTTTCCCCTTTATTTGGTGGGATCAAGCACTAGCATCAAGGGAGGTTTGATTATTACAACTGGATAGTTGTAGAGGGATAGGTTTCATTTGTAAAATGCATTGTTGTCCTGTTTCTCCCTCTACAAGCTTTGATACCATGCTTAAGGCATAGTCTTGTCCTCATAAGAGAGAGTATGATAAGGAAAGATACATCCCTTTGGATTTTGATAAAATCCAGGGTTACCCACATGTTGCCCCTAGGGGAATCAATAAATATTTACCCAAGTTTAAAGGTGGTGTTGAGGAATCGACATCAAGACATATTCAACTTTTTATTGATTTCATTGGAAATTGTCAGGTTGAAAAAGAGGATGTGGTCATGAAGCTATTTGTCAGATCTTTAGAAGGTGTGGCCAATGATTGGTTCACTTGCTTACCGGTGCACTCCATTGTTTCATGGTATCAACTCAGAACTTTGTTCCTTGATACCTTTGATGAGGCTTCATCAAATGATGAAGAAGTTATGTTTGGTAAAGAAGAGGAAGAAGTCATTGGGAGGGTAGGACAGAGCGCTGTCCTACTAAGTTGTAAACAAATATCATATTTGCTAACCACAAAATATCAAAGATATCCACACAACTCTAGGTTGTTGTGGGCAACTCATATTGGTCTTGACAATGAGGACCTGCAGGATGCAAGGTATGATGCAAGTGATTCTAATGCCCCTTCTAATGGTGATCTTATAGATCATGATGACATTGATTTCAGTTTGAAATCAGATTGTGCTTTTGAACTAGAGTTGCTCAATGGTGAGCAAGATTGGGATGAATGTGACAGTTGGACAGCCCTTGAAGATGAGTTAGAGTCCTTTGGTGACTCTCATTGCCAGCATGATGAAGAACAGAGCCAAGTGAAAAGAGGAAGTGGGAGTAGTAGTTTAATCCATCATTGCATTAATGATGTGCCTCCTCCTACTGAAAATGATACAGAGCAGTTGCAAGATGTGTTGAATGGTGAGTGTATCCCTTTGTATACACTTGATGAAGTTTTCACAGAATTTGACAATATGCAGAGCACCGGAGCTAGTTGTTTTCAGCTTCAGGGTAATGTAAATAGTGAATATGATAGCTTGTTGTCACATAACAGTCAACATTTTGGAAGTATGCCTGACTTTCAAATGCATAAGGATCATGTACATGTTTATAATGATGAATATGACAACCTGTTGAGAGGTACTAACATATTTTGTTAGGTAGCTAATTGTGATCAGACTGTGTTTTTATGCAGTCCTGATCAATATTCACATGTATTGCCACAAGATACAGAATCAAAGAATCAAGAGTGTGGAAATAATAAAGTTTATTGGATCTGGATGCCAGTTGAAGATAAAACTAAACAAAGAGAAAGTTTTCACTTGCACAGAGGCAACTTGACACTTATGTTTGCACAGGTACATTCATTCATACTACTGCAGATTGGCAGAGGCAAGCACAAGTTAGGGAATGTCAGCTCATTTAGCAGAATTGTGTTTGACAGAGGTAAAAGCTGGCTCTCATTTTTCATTTGGTGGCCTAGTGTCATCAGATGAAACAAAGGAATCAACAATGTGACTCTTGAATTGCCTGTTCATGGAAAATTCTCGAAATGGTGCTTCATCTGAAGCATTTCTTTTTCCATGAACATTAGGTTAGGTTTTTTCTTTTCTGGTCGGTTTTGTTTTGCTATGTCTACTAACCTTGTCTGGTTAGCTCCTCATTGTTTTTGGCTTTTTTTTTTGTTCTGGTCTGCTCTCCCAGTGATCTGAATTCTTGTTATGCTCACGGGGGGCGTACATCCCCAACTAGAGCCTATGTTAGAGACTTTTTTGGTTGTCTTTCAGGTTCTAGTTGTTTGCCCTTGTTTTTCATGATATAACTTTAGCTCTAGGGTGTGTTTCATTTTGGCATGTGGGTTAAATGGGCTCCCACAAGGGTTGAGCCCAGCGTGCTAGTTTTGATCTATGAGGGGTGGCCTGTGTTAGGGTTTTTCCTGGTTTTTCTCTTCCCCATTTTTGGGCCTTTTTATTCCAGTTCCCATTTCTCTTTTGCTTGCTTTGGTTTTTCTTTCAGAATCAGGGGCAGAATGGATGCTTGAACGAAACTAGAACTTTCCCAAATTTTGAAGTTCTAATTCCTGTTCACGCATCCATCCCGGTCCTGATTCTGTGTGTTTGGTGTTCCTTTTTCTTTCTGCCTTGCGGCGGTCGCTGGTTCTTTTCCTCTGTCTCTTTGCTAGTCTTTTGTTTTATTTTCTTTGGCGGGGGCGGGATCGGGATGGGAATCATTTTTGGAACCTTCTTCATGTTTCCTATCTTGGGTTTTGTCCCGTTCCAGCCCCGCGGCTTCCTTTTCTCGTGTCGGTTCTGGCTTCGCCTTCGCAGTCTTTTCTTTAGCAGGAGCAGGATAGTTTTTGGCCCCGGTCCCTTTTGTTCCTTTTGTTCCCCGTCTCTTTCTTGGTCCTGGCTCCAACCCTGTTTGGTTCCCGTCCCATTTTCCTTTTTGTTTCATTGACCTGTCCGCCCAGTTTATTCTAACTTAAGTGGTTCCCCTGAGCCCCATTTTCCATTCGTTACCGACCCATAGCTACCATTTTTACTGGCCCCGCTTCTTCTTCGCTGTGACTTTTAGCTTTCGGTGTAACCTCTCGGTGACTCTTATCTGTCCCTCGAGGTTCTCTTTCTTTTCGGCCTGGGTTGGTTGTGTCGGGGAGATGTCTCCTCAACTCCTTTGTGTCTCACCGATGGGCTTTTCTTTCGGCGTGATAGTTCCCGTTTGGGGTGAGGTCCTCCCAACTCCCCTTGGTTTCCCTGAGTTCCTTTTTTCTACCCTCCGTTGTGCCTTCGACATGACTCTTTCAGTTCGGGGTGACATCTTGGCGACTTTGTGTTCTCTCCCCAAAGTCTCTGTCAGCCTATGTTCTTTGTGTCGGGGAGATGTCTCCTCGACCCCCGCTTGTCTTCCTGATTGTGGTGGCCCCCTTTGCTCTTCGGTGTGACTTCCCTTCGGCAGGACTTGGAACTCTCGATATATCTCTTGGTGAATCTGTTATGTCTTGCCGATGGTGTCTTGTGGTTTGCTTTCAGCATGGGTGGCACCTTTCGTTGAGATGTCTTGGCGATGTCGTCTTGCTACGCCGACCGGTGATGGAAGACTTTATGCATCGGGGAGACTTGTGTTTCGGTGTATGTCATAGCGATGGGGTCATGTCTTGCCGACGGTGATTCAATGTGTGGCTTTCAATGAAGGTCTTATCTTCTCTCGATGAACAAGTTTCTAAGGGTCTTCTCGGTATAATAGTGAAGTGTCTACATGACTTCTCACTGATGATCAAGTGTGCTACAGTGACATACATTTGGCAAGTGATTTCATCGGTGAAAGAAGTTATAGGACACAGTGACTTAAGTGGTGTATAAAGATCTCTTCGGTATGAGCTTGGGTCTTCAGCGAGAGGTCTCGGTGAGTGACCTTTGGTCTCGCTGATGGAACATAAAGTGGTCTTTGTCGACGTGAGTTTTGAATCATCTTGGCGACACTGTATGAAGGAAATATCTTTCGGTAACACATTGTGACTTCACTGTGATGTCTGGCCGACTTGGCCAACTGGCTGATATGCTTGGCTCTTTTTTTTATTTGTTTCTCTTAGCCTTGAGGTCTTCCCGACACTGCTATCTCTCGCCGATATGAGCCTCTCCATGCGGTGCGTTAAAGCCCGAGCTACTAATGGAACATCAATACACACATGCAGATGATGAACGGTGATGTTTTAATTTGAGTGATAAAGGTGCCCGATGTTTGTCTAAAGACTAGTGTGCAGTGCAATCTAGTGGAGGACTTGTCTTAGCGGTCTGATGAAGATTTAAAGGCAACTACCCAATCTCTGATGATCAATGGTTGAGTTTCATACTAGACCACTATTAGGGTTTCTGCTATGTTCGCGCAAGAAGCCTGGTGCATTCATGGCGACAAAGAGTTGGTCACTGGCTCCATCAAACCAACATTCATGGTGACGCGGCTCTGGTACAAGGACGACATGGCTCAAGTATGGACACACAGATTTGGCAGCAAATTTGACATTGATTTCCTGGCTCCATTTGTGTGGGAATGTCTTTCCTGCAGTAGCCCAACCAGTTGCATTAATGTGACCAGTGAGGCAGTTGGAATATTTGACTTGGCCTGCGAGCTGTTCTAGGGTTTGTCCTAGTCAGCTGATGATGTGTAATCTTATCTGGCTGGTTGCTTGTTGCTTCTCCTGTTCCTATAAAGGAGAATTTCATGGCCAGATGTTGGGGTTCCAAACTTTGGTGTTCTGTTCCACATTTTTTTGAGTTCTGGGATTAGCCTGGGATAGATTAGGGTTTGGTCTAAGGTCATTTTTGAGTCTATAAGCTGTAATGTTGAATTCCTCTGTTAATGCAATCAGTTAAGCAAGAACACATGAAGATGCTTATCTTTCATGCATATCATCAGATTATCTCCATATTTGTAAGTTCTTAATCATTTAAATAAATGCATAAGTGCTTTTGTTCATCTTCTCATACTTTATGGGACTGTGTTATTTGTTGATAGGTCTGCTTCAAGGAAGCAGTAATCCTTTGAATAGATAGCAGTGATTATTTGTTTGCAGGTTGGATTGGGTAAGAAGAGTCTGGTTGATACAAGAGCCAGATTGTTAGTGTAAGGCACTGATAGTTGATGTAAGGCATTAGAAAAACATAATCCACTGATTGAGTCTAGTTTGCAAATGAATTCCATCTTTTGTGTTTGACTACGTGGCCCAAGATTAGGCACTGGTCTTTCCTGCGGCCTAGTCCCTCTCAGAAAACCTTTTAAAATTATTGAATATCTTTGGTCTAATATCTTGCCCTACCTCCTAGTTGCTTCAAGGTTGAGCTACTGAGAATCTAGCCCTATTTGAGGTTCTCAATACTTGGCATTAGGAGTCATCTGCTATAAAAATCAATGTCTAGTCTTATTTGAGGCATTGTGTGGGTATACCCGCCTTGGTTCTGCAGAGCCTAAAGTGCAGAAGATCTCAGTCTTTAAATGAATCTTGTCAGTTGGTCCAGGTCCTCTGAGCTGCCCTTGACTAGAGATGGCTACTCCATAGGTAGAATAGGAGACCAACCTAGTTTCTCATTAAAAACAACCAACACATTTGAAGGAGTACATCAAGTGTCATAGGAACTCAAGCAATTGACCACTTAGGATGATCAAGTCTAAAAGTGCAATTAGTTGAAGATCATAAATTATCAATGGCTCAAGTAGATCATCATAAGAAGTGCATAATCATGGAATGAGATAGTGAATAGGAATAAATAATTCCTTTTTTACAAATCAAAAATAACAAATGAAGTAATTTGAGAAGCTTAAGAACACTTTCATCAGGTGTTGTATTTAAAAATTTTCTATGCATAGATAGAGATTTCACAGCAACATTTTCTATCTAAAGATAAAAATGCATGACGAGTGTAGAGGAGAGATTTCCCCCATTCAGAAACAGAATTATGAGTGGCTACAAATAAAGCTTGAAGGTCAAGGGTGAAAGGAAAGAAGCATTGTTGAACTGAAAATGCAATACACTAAGTGCTTGAGTTGAATGTAATGTGAAACAACATCATTGATGTCAATGGAATACAAAGAAACTAAAGTCTGGTTTCAAAATAATTTATGCTACAAAAGCTATCTCATTGTAGTGTCACATGAAGCTGTGATAAAGTAAAAGTTTGAAGTGCATTTTTGGAGCATCCAAGTGCATGGAATGAAGCAAACAAATAACAAATGATCTAGAAAAGATACCATGATGGCTGAGTGCAGCCTTACAAAGTAAGTAACTGAAATAGAGGCATCAATTTACAATGCATTTGAGAGAAAATAGGGTGTTAAGTGTGCAGGTGTGTGCAATTGTCATTATAACTCTTGCTAAACAGTGGAAAAAAAAATGCATGGAAGAGAGCATGTTTTTGATAAGTAACTAAAAAGTATCAAATTAAGCTAAGCTTCATTGTTTTTAAGCACTTCAAGCAAAATAGAATGAAAGGAAAGTAATTGCTAACAGTATGTGCAATGAAAGGAGAGATTACAAATAGTGCAAGGACAATAGTTTGTTCCATTAGGAATGATCTATGAGTTAAGTGAAATTTTCATTACGAGAGCAAGCAAGTGAAGCTACAACAATATGTATTTGAACTAGAAAAATGAATTTATTGTTACTTTTCAAAGACAGTGAGCTTATGCTATAGTAAATTAGGGTTTCAAAATGGAGACAAGTGCAATAGTGCCTAGTTTTAAACTTTTAAGAGGAAACCTACATGGGTTTTCATTTGTAAACTTGCAAAATGAAGAAATAATGGGCGGTTCGAGCTCATATAAGAATGCAAATAAACCAACTGGACTCTCATGGTCGTGGCCTGAGAGTGAGGTTCTTTCTCAAATGATGATACCCACTTAGGGTATTGTGCTCTAAATGCAAATACAAAAGGAATAACCATGGTTCGAGCTCATGCCAACATTGGAGCTCCATAAAATGAAGTTATTGAAACTAATGGCCATGACCATGATGGGTTTGCAAACCCAGAAAATGAAGTAACATGTTGCCTATGCACATTCAAAAAACATATTAGAAATGTAAAATGCGTTGAAACCCTAGTTGGTACTCTCATGGCCACGACCTGGGAGGAATTTTTCTTTCACAGAACACCAAACCCACTTAGGTTTTTATCTCAAAAGTTCAAATTGTAGAGATAATGAAGGGTTTGAGTATATTCAAACACTAAAGATTTCAGAAAATAGAGCATGGTATGGCCATGGAGGGACTACAAACTCTCAGAAAAGGAAAGAAAATGCACATTTTTCCTCTAAGTTTTACTTCTTTCATAATACCATTAATTTATACATCATGGGTCGAGCCTAGAAAATATTTTTTTACAGAGATAAGAGCAATGTATATGGTGAAGCCACAACCCATACAATGGCCAAACTCAGAAAAACATTCATGCTTAACTTGTTCTTGTTGAGTGAGCTCAAATCAAGCCTCTTAAATAAATAAATACTCAAAGTATAGAAAGAAATGGAGCTTACCATGGTTGGGAGTAAAAAAAAGAAGTCCAAGCCTATGGTCAAGCCTACACAAAAGTTTGTACAAAGCTCTCTCATGTTGGCCAAGTAAAGCAAAGAAGCAAAAAAGACATAAAAAAAATGAAATGCATAAAAAAACCAGTCATGGCCATGGCCTATGGGCCTATTTTCTTCCTCAAATGAAGTTAAAAAAGACATTAAAATGCCAACAAAAGACTTACCATCGAATATATAGAGAGATTCAACCAAAAATCAACATGAAAGCAACTCGAATGGTGGAGTTCCAGCTCAAACCCTAGTTCTCCATGGCGGCCGAATGTAGAGCCCTATTTTCTCCCAAGTTTCCAAGTGAAGAATGATGATCAAAATGTGAGATAGGAGTTGGTTTTGGTGTTAGGGTTTCCCCATGTGCTCAATTCGAATGTGATTTTAATCACATTCTTTTAAAAATCAAATGCATTGTTAATACCTTGTCTCATATGTTGCCTAGGTTGAGCCATGCCTTAGGCATTTTTATTGTTTTTTGAAGAAAATCAAACAAAAACCGTACCTTGCCTTTGTGTTTTTCATGTGGTCCATATACATATTGCCCCTTTCACTAGGTCAAGCTGTCAATGCCTTAGTTTTTTCTTTGGGTCTAGGGCTCATAATCAAGATTTATGATTTTTTATAAAAAAAATTAAATACATGGGAGAATTCACATAGCGTTTTGATTTTTTACAAACATTAATTTTTACTCAAACTGCCAAAAATAAAAATATTTGAACTCAAATTGCAAAAAACAGATGTATTAAGAGAGTTTCTATATTGTTTTTTTGAAACTATAGATGATTGTAAAACAAAACTAATGGTAATGTTTGTATAAATTATTTTGGTGTTTGTTAATGTTTAAAATGCAGTTGGTGCACTTAATTCCTCATGGAAACTTTCTATTTTGAGTTGGAGTTCTTGGGCGGATTTGGAAAAGAGATGACAAACTATACTTTCTATTTTCAGTTCTCTAGCTGTTTGCACTTGATTTTGAGGATTTTTGGATGGACCCTTTGGAGATGGGAAGTTTCCATCTTTTTGATGCAGTTTGGAGCAAATTATGGCACTATTTTTTAGGCTTTTTCCTTGAGCTCTAAAATGAGGAAAAGTTGCCATTCTAAGATGTAGATGAAGCTGATTTTTCTATTCTCACCATTGATGTCACTTGCAGGCTATAAGTTTGAGAAATTTTAATTTCTCAAGGGTTCCAAATTCTGTTTCTTGATCTCATGTTCATTGAAGAGAGAATTGTAAACTTCTTTTGAATCAAATTTTGATCTTGTACTCCTTCATTTCAATAAAAAACAAGCTTCTCCTTTCCATTTTCTTGTCTACAATTTACAATATCAATTGATGTTGACTGTGATTCAAGAGTTGAATCCTCTTTATGTCTTGGTTTTGTGAATTTTGTTTCAAGAGTCTATTCTAATTCAGGTTGAATTTTGTGTTCCATTAGTAAGCCTTTGTGCAAATTACTGTTGAAATAGGTATTTTTTGGGCTGGGATTGTGAGAATCAAAGTTTTAGATTTAACGCTGTGAGTGCAATTTTGACATAATCTTCAATTTATTGGTGAAAAAACTTAGGTTTAGGATCTCTGATTTTATTTTTTCCTTCCACCCTTTTCCCCAAAGGTTTATTAGATTAAGTGGTTTATTGAGGAAACTAGCTCACTCTGGAGATTCACTCTCACTGATTGATTTACCCACAAATCAGAGAGTGTTTCCATGTTGCAATAGGATAGGCAAGTTTGACTTGGTTAAGGGTGCAATCCTAATTTCCAATAATTAAATTTCATATCATGTTGCGTTATAATCCATATAACATCACATTTTAAATATTGATTTGCATTTTACATTACATACCATACACACTATATCCCATTAACACATATCACATTAAGCATCACATTTTGCATTCACATTACATATTTTCTATCAAACATTTTGCATTATCATACAAAAATTTCATTTCATTAACATTAAGATGGCATTTGCATATTATATCAAACTCGTAACACAAGGTCATTTCCATTACATCCATCATTGAAACATAGCATAATAAAAATATCTATAAACTGTCAATTCATTACATCATCATATTACATTGCATGTAGTAAACACTAGGTCATCCATATTGCATATCATAACAACATAAACCATCATAACATAGTCATGAACACATAATCATAAACACATAGTAGACCATCACATCATCATATAAAATGCATCAACAACCACCATGATCATAGCATGAGTATATATCACATAGCATGTCCTCATAAATGCATAAACACATCATAATGCATATCATCAATCGTCGCCAAAATCATATATATCGCTCAAAAAAATAAAGTGTCATTGAACAATGTCAAGATGCGTCCAATAAAAGTGGAGCTCACAGGCTTGATAATAAAACTATCAATGTTTAATAAATAAGTAACAAGATGATCTATCTAGAACTGCCTTGCTCCCCTATCTTTGGAACATCCCTCTTAGGTGCATCTCTGACCCTGTGCTCTGTAGTGGGGGGCTTGTCATAGGGAGTGGCCTATATAGCATCTAAAGTCTCACCCTCAGACCTACTCTGTGTTTGTTTGCTATGATTCCTATTATGTGATCTTCCCCATGACCCATTGTTAATCTTAGAAAATGAGGGCTTTCTCCTCTCGAGTAGTACTAATCTCTCATATAGATCCTTGTAGTACTGCATCACCCTGCTAGCCCAAGCATACTCTCGTGCAACATCAAAAATGGACTTGCTGCATGTAGCTATGAACTCAATCATCCGTTGGTTGGTCTTCCACTGGCTAATGACTGCTAGGTCCCTCTCCACCTAAATACATCCCTCTCAACCTTAAGGTCATCCCTCTCCATGATAACTATCCTCAGCTATGTCTCAAGGTCCTGCACTCGAACCTACAAAGTGGCTATCCTTTGTTCCGTTGATCTCTCTCCCTCTCCAGTCCCCACCTCCTCTGGCACTTCCTCATCACCCATGATGATCCTCTCATGGAGGACCTACTCTGCCTCATCTATCTCAACCTCCTCCTCTCCTCCTACCTACTCTCCCTGTCTCCCATCACCACCTACCTTGAACTCCATGGCCTCTAGCTGTTCCATCTCCACTATGGGAACCTTTGCATTCTACTTGCCGACCTGTACTAACACCTCTATTTCCGTCCTAACCTCTGGTCAATATTCCTCCATCTTTTCCTCCTCTTGAATGGGTGGTAGCCTCCTACCCTCATTTCATCCTCTATCCCTCCTCGCCTGTCTGTCACCTCCTCATCCTCCTCCTCCATCACCCCCATCATCTCCCCATCCTCCTCCATCCCCTCATCCTCTGTCTCCTCTACCTCTCCCACCTCTGCCTCCTTGTCGACCTCTCAAACCTCTGACTCTGTGCTCTACTAGCGTTGGCTGATGTGGATTGATCAATGGAATCTATTTGTGAATAAGCCACTAGGAATCATACTTTGGTGTCGTGCCTATGTCTGCCTCCCCTCCTCTCCACTCTCAATCCAATGCTTGCATGGAATCTATCTCCTACTCTACCATGGTAACTACAATCTGTGGTCCCTAAGGATGCACCTCTCGTGATGACCGACCATACTCTACTCTACCCACTGGAAACCCCCTATCTCTTTCCAAACTATAATCAAACCCTCTCTAGTAAATACATCTCTATAATGTGATGCAATTGCACTATTTTCTTGGTCAAATACCTGGGCTACCGACACCAAGGTAGGTGATCATCCTCATCTATCCATAACTGGAAGGTCCTGTAAGGTCTCCAAATGAAGCTCACTAATGTGTCTATACCATGCCTCCAATAACCTACATCTCCCACATGTTTCTGGGTCAACACCCCCCTGATATAGATAAGCATATGGTGTAGTGCCCACCGTCTACTAAACCATTGGTGGCTGAAAGACTGCTATGTGCTCCCATGCCCAAACTGTCAACAAGGTCACACCATAGCTCAAACTCTGCCCCTCTCTATAGGTGATATCATGTAACTAAAAATACATGGCCAATAGACAATTCCCCCACACATATACTATCTTGTGATGAACCATTGATCCCAAAATCTTTCCCTAGCCAACTGGGATGCCATGACCCTTGCGGTCTAGAATTATAACTCCTACTATTAACACACATAAAACACAATCAAATCAGTCATATATCTCTACCAGGGTCTCCCACTCGATTTTATACCCTTGGATGCCAAGCTCAACATCATCATTAGTCTCATTATACTCGTGCATTGCCTATAGCCCCTATGTCAAGTCGTATTGTACCCTCGCCCTACAAATGGGTAACCTCAAGATCCTGTATACATCCTCCAGGGTGACTGTTGCCTCCCCATTGACAAATGGAAGTTGCTCATCTCTAAGTACCACCACTTTACTAGTGCTATCAACATGCTCTTGTTTGCCTTAATAGTGGGCATATATGTCACATAGAATAAACCAAGCTCTAGCAACACATCCTTCTCATCATCATCTAACTAGTCCTACAATTGGAACACATCTTGTCTGGACTCTAGTGTGTAGATAGGAGGAAGACATACCTAAAATCATCAAGCAACCAATAACATCAATCTAAAACCTTCATTTGACCTACCAAACCTAAATTGACCAAGTAAAACTTTCCTATTATGGGGAAAAATTTTAATCAAGCAATTGTGTCACAATTTTACCAAATGCATCACACAAATTTATAACCAGTTCACAACAACAAATGCATCACTCACCTAACACGTGTTGCTTCATACAACATATGCATTAAACCCAGTCATTTGCATCCTTCCTAACCACATATGTGGCTCGAAAAGTCAATTAACTCACACAATTTTATGTGTTGCATTGAAAACGCTTGTGCCCCTACCCTAAGGCAATTGTGTTGCACCAAGATGATTACAACAAACTGCTTATCGAATGCATCAAATGCGAATTCAATTGGATCATAAAATTTTGTGATGTAATTTCCTGATAAATTATTTCCTACACTAATTGCATGAAAAATTGAAAAATAAAAAAGATGGGTTAGTAGTATGTACTGGGGCAGGCGCTCCCTCAGGACAACGGTGGGTGTGGATTTGATATGTGTGTTATGAGGCCTCTAGAACATGTGATATTCTCACTGACTAATCACTATGAGCTCTCAAGATTTCTAAATTTTGAATGTGAAAATGACCCTTTTTCAAACTCAAATTGCCATTTATAGGTTCAAACTTAGGGTTTTTGACTTGCCTTGCTTTTTGGTCACACTTTTTGATGCCCTTGACCTTGAATTTGACCCCATTATTGATCTCAATCCTTAATTATGTCTTCACCATCAAAGTCCTAACCATCCTTTTGTCTTATCAAGACAATTTTCCAAATTTTGATTTTTTTTGAAAATTTGTGAAATTTTCCTGAGGTCATACCTGCACATTGTCATCATCGGGGAACATTGGGGAATGATCTAAACCTGATTTTCATTCTTTGACACAAGGCTCAAATCATATTATGTCAAAGAGGGGAAAAATGTAGACATTGAAAAATGTCCTAAGTTTGCGAGCGCCATTTTTCTTGGTCATCATCCTTCGATAATTGAATAATTTTAATTATTCAACTATGCTTGATCATATTCCTTTATTAATTAAATAATTTTTAATTATCTAATTAATTCATTTTCTAATCTTTATTCTATCTTGATCGATTAAATAAATTAATCGTGTTACTAATTCCCCCTCTTCTTCAATAGTTAAATAAATTATTATTTATTTAATTATTTCTTTATCGCCTTTCATCCATAGTTAAATAATTAACCATTAATTATTTATCTATTCATGCTCTTTTATTTCTTCTATAGTTAAATAATTATCAAAACTATTTAACTATCCCTTGTCATCTTCCCCTATTAAATAATTAATCTAAGTTAATTATTTAATGTCCCATTTCCATTTTTTCCTCTTATTTAATTAAAATGGTTGAATAATCATTTTAATTAAATGCTCATTGTTCATTTTCTCCAAACAAATAATTTGAATGAATTATTTATTTTCCACTTGTCAATTTCCTCCATTTTTGAATAAATAATTTAAAATAAATTAGTTATACCTCATTTTGGTCAAAGATGCCCTGCCATTAATCTCTGTCATTGCCTTCATTTATTTCATAGCCGTTGATGTCATATCCCTCCCATGAATGGCATAGTTTGGTTGCATCAATTTTCAACCGTTGATCTTGGAATCTTTCTGGAATTTCGATCTTGGCCATCCATTTTGTAACCTCCCTCTCATCCATTCTCATCCGTTGATCTTGGAATCTTTCTAGAAGATCAAATCTTGGTCATCTGTTGGAATGGTTGTCTATAAAATCAATCTTCCTCTCCCATTTTCAACTTAACAACCGGGTAAGTGCACCAAGATGGTTCCCAAAAATGGGGCTTAAGTGGCCACTTTTTTCCTGAAATCAGGAAATGCTGACTTTGGATGTGAAATTGAGGATAGTTACACTCAAAATTTTGAGATGGAACAAAAACAAGGATCAAAGTGCTTTGAGTCTAATTTCTAAACTACTAATTTATTTTGAAAATGGTTGAGATTAAGGGGTTCAAAAAAGGGATGTACACAAATTGGTGCTATTTTTTTCAGAAAAAACATAACATAGCAACTCTTGTATGACCTGAGCATCGTGAAATTTTTTGTAGAATTTTAAAAATTGCTATGGTCAGAAGTTAGCTAATAGCATCTAGTTGATGCAAATTTTTTTTGATAATTTTCTAATGAATATTTGATATTTTACTAATTTTCTAAGTGGGAACTTCCTGAAAAGCAGAATTTTGGCCGTGCTCCCCCTACAAATTTTGGAAAATAATTGATTTATTTTTTATTTTCTTTTTTTAAATTTGTAGAATGGAGTCTAGTTTCTAAAAATGTAATTTATTTGAAATTTTGATGAATTGTTAATTTATAAAAAAAAAAACACCAAACACTTCTTTTTGGAAAAAAACAGACATACAAACAAAAGAAATTATGGATGAAAGGCTTAACATTTTCAAAAGGTGAAAAAAATTACATCGTTGGATAGCTAAGAGAGAACCTAACATTACCCATGTTTTCTATTTTGTTGATATTGAACTAGATGCAATCTTGATGGTGAGCACGAACCCGATTATGTGAAAAATTGCAGAATTTGCAAAAACACGTCTCTGGCCTTGTTGGAAATTCCCTCCAAGCCTTTGGGTTGGTATTCCAAGGCAAGTAATTTCACTTTTTTCTTTTTTTTTTAACGTGAAATAACGCGAGCACATTTTTTAAAACTTTTTTGAAAAGTGGCCAGAAAATTGGTATCCAACTTCATGCACTCACCCAACCATTATCTCTAGCTTTCTTGCTTACTATTTGTAGGTATTTGCACAACTTCAACAAAAAATCTAAGGGAAATATTGGTATATGAAGAAGGAGAGACAAGAGAAGTGAAGCAACTACAATGGGGAGTGTTTACTTTTGAATTCATTTTATTTTCATTGCTCATTATTTGTATTCTTTTGTTTGGATTGGGTTTATAGCTTAGAAGTGTTGGCTGTCACTTATTCTAGACTAGGAATTCTCTAACCCCATCTTACAACTACCATTTATTTTCTCTCTTTATTGCATCTTATTCTACATGTATAACCCAAGAGTGACCAAAGTCAAGGTTACAGGTTTTGTTGGAGAGTTGTTCTATTGATCAAGATTTGGAGTTTTCTTGTTTATTTCAATGATTGCCATTTAAGCCAATTTATCCAAACCTATCCCTTGTTGCTGGTAAGCTTGCAATTGACTCTCCAACTCTTTAAATTTTTTATCCAACCCTCTTTCCTTTTCCTAGTACTCTTTTAATTTCTCTTCTAATTCTCTTATTTTTTGAAGATTTTCCTACAACTCACTAATTTCATCCCTATCTTTTAGAATTAATTCCTTTTCATCCTCCAAAATAAGTCTTGTTCAAACTCAATAGAGAAAACAAGTTTATAGGTTTATTTTTCTTTCTTGCTATAAACAATTCTTCTTCAAACTCAAGACTTTGAGCTTGGGTACAAACACATAAATTCCATGCTTTTTGACTATTCTCTATCAAAAAATATTTTTTCTCTTTCTGAATCTATCTTTGAATCCACTAGGACAACCTTCTTTTATTTAGAATGAACCCTTCCTCTTGAAACCCCTTTTTCCCCCAGGTGGTGTGAACGACTCTTTGATTACATGAGCCCTTTTTATTTCATTTTGGATACACAAGAGGAAGGTGTATGCTTCTTTTGTGTGTTTCAAGAATAGAAAGGTTTTATGTAGAGATAGGCTCCTCAAAGCTTAGAGATGTTATAGGCTACACCTCAGAGGCTACAAGTTGAGTTTCTTGCATCTTTGGCTCTAGTTCATTATTGCTAAAGGTAGGTGAGGAAAATCATGGGGAAGAGGTTTCATGTTCCTCTTTATCTTCTTCTTTTTGTGGCTCATTTACCTCCTATGCCCTATTATCTTTAGTTAGCTTGGGCCTCAAGGCTCTACCATTTATATTATCACATGCTAAAAAATATTCCCAAATAACATTCATAAATTAGGCATTAAGAATTCTTTTTATCAATAAGACAACTAAATAGTGATGGGATAAAGTTGACTAGTTTCTCTTCCTCTTGTATTTGGAAGACATTCTTTTCAATAAATTTTAAAAATAATTGGGAACATTTACAAGCCTTTAGTGGTGAAGATGGCTTAATAATTTAAAATTTACTGTATATAAGAATGATTTCCTACCATCATAAGTTAAGTACTTAATTATATATACAACTAAAAATTCCCATAAACAAGATAAAGAAAGAAGTTTGGTACCTTGGGCCGAGGAATCCAATTCCTCTCTAAGTTGCACAAATTCAACCTGAGCTCTAAGGACATCAACTTTGACTGGAAATTCTTCTCCAACTGTAGGAAACCCAAAGAATTATGTGATTACCACTTTTGAGGCATCAACCCCCAATCCTCTTATCGTGGATTCATTATTTTTCAACCTCCTATAGAACTAATGTGTCATAGATTTATTATATTATGTTAGTTGAATAAAATAACCCAAACATATTGATTGCTGAAAAATAGGAAAATAATCTCAATCTTCTAACAATGCTATGTGGTCTACTAGTTCTCTTCTAATAATATCTCCAACCCATTTTGTAGTTTGCAACCTACTTCTAGATTCATCTTCAACCTTCTTGTTTCTATTTCTTATTTCCTTTATTTCTAACAAGCTATAATTGTTGTGTTTGTGACTCCACTATTCTTGCTGTTAGTGCCTTCTATCAGAGGTTGCATATGCTAAATAATATTGGTATATGCAACTTAACCAATTTCTTTTTAGCTATGAAATAATAAGGATTTATCATGTTGGTATCCCAAATATTTTCCACGTATTGTAATTAATATGGAACCCCCAAATAAAGTGTTGATTTATCCTCAAATGGAAAGTTATTTAGGAAGTATGAAAGGGATGATGCTTAAAGCATCGTGGACGTCTATATAATATATAAAATAAATACCATGCTATTGTGAATTATAAATAAAATAAATAGAGTTAATGCTAATTAAGGTTAATAATATGAGAAATAAATGGAATAATAACATTGAGATGAAAGGTGGCATGTGTGATTTGTTGTGAATGACCGTCGAGAATGAAAATTTTGAAAAATATGTGATAATTATGGCTAATGGATGCGACTGCATTGAATTCTCCATATTTGGAACTAGGTGAGTGACAAAATGTGTCCAAAAAGAGATAGATATAGAAGAAAGGATGTGACTTGGAGTATAATGATGTTCTTTGTGTATTGTGGGCAACCGAATTGGAATGGTTGTAATGTAACTGTAGAGTAAGTTGGCCAAAATAGTACATGTTATGATAGTGATTTCAGCTTGTTGCAATAGTTGCTACATGGATGTTGCCATAGGTCCTTCAGGTAGTGGCTACACATGGTACCAAATTAGGTCCCTATTGTATTTTCCTTGGGGTTGTTGCTATAGGTCCCTTAAAATAAGTAGATGGTAATATTGCTGCATGTATCTTCAAATTTAATTCCTTAGATTTATGATTTTATTTGATGTGTAGTGTGTGTGTGCTTGTGTTTTTTATTATGGAAAGAAAATCATACATTTGGAATATAAGCAGGTGAGTTGGTGGGCTCATCTATAGATGTGGTAATGGATGATTTAGTGGTTTCTTCAAGTGAGGAAATCAATGTTGAATTTGGTAATACTAAGCATAGTGCAAATTATTGTTGCAAGTGTTTTAGAAACTCATTTGTATGTAATGGATTTTTGTAGATCTTGAGATAGTTTCCATTTATCATTAAACAAAATCTACCTAGATTAATCATTATTAATTGTAATTCTCCATTTTAAATTTTTTCTTTATTTCATAAGGACCTAACCACCACATTTGTAATTTCCCTTTGTGGTCCTTGTATCTTGAATCATATAGCAATGCCCAATCTCCCTCATGAAATTCTTTAGTCTTGATGTATTGGTCATGTCATTTTATTCTCTACTTTTGCGTATTTTTTTATGATGGACTACTTCCATCCTTAACTCATCCAGAGCATTAAGATGGTGCAATCTTCCTTTTGTGATTCAAAGAGATCCAATCCAAGTTGTACCACTATTTTGAGTGTTTTATGTTCAAATTCAATAGGGAGGACAATTTTTTCCCATATACTAATTCATATGGTGTAAATCCTATGGTTGTTTTCCATGATGTCCTATAGGCCCATACAACTTCTAGTAATCTTGCTTCCCAATAATTTCTATGTAATTAGACTATCTTGGTTAAGATGGCTTCAATTTCTCTATTTGTAACCTCAATCTACCCATTTGATTTTGGGTGGTAAGGAGTTGAATTCTTATGTTTAATTTCACATTCCTTGAATAGATAAGAAATCATATTTGATGTAAAATATTTCCCTTGATCTATAACTATCTCCCTAGGCACTCCATATCTTGTGAACATTTCCTCATATAATAATGCTTCTACTTTTCTATCTATAGAAAACTATAATACTTCAACTTCTACCCATTTGGTTAGGCAATTAGTACATACCAATATATATTTTATTATTATTAGAAGTTGGGTCTATTGGTCCAATGAAGTCAAGGCACCACTTATCAAATGGTGTAATTACAAATTGTAGCTGTAGGGGCATCTCATCACTTCTTGTAGGTCTACCCATCCCTTGACATCGATCACATATTCTTGTGTATTGAACTGCATCTTTATGTAACATTGGGAAATTTAGTATCTAGTATTTAGGATCTTTAGGGACATTCTTTTGGATACAAAGTACCCTCCACAAGGCTCATCATGTTGGGCCTTAAGAATATCATAAAGTTCATCTTCTCTTATGCATCTACACATAACATTATCTAGTCCTATATAAAATAGGTAGCCATCCACCCACGAATATGGAAAATTGCATTCAACTAAATGACACCTTTCTCTTGGTGAAATATGTGGAGGTGTCATGCTTGCAACTAAATAGTTTTCTATATTTTCATACCATGGTTTATGTACTATTAATTCAAACAAGTGGTCATCAAGAAAATAGTCATCCATAATTACTTCTTCTATTTTGATATTTATTCCAAAGGGAAAATCAACTACTACATTTTTTTTGACCAGTTTATCTACAATAGTGATATGAAATTATTATAACAAAAATAACCATATAACAAGGAATCTACTAACCATTGGTTTACTCATTAAGTATCAAATTGTTGTATGATAAATATGAAAAACAAGATAACTAGTGATATAATGTTTGAATTTGTTAATTTCATAAACTACAACTAGCATCTCCTTTTCTGTAAGAGTAATTAGGTTCAGTAACTTGCAAATTTTTGCTTATGGAGTAAATAACATACTCCAAATTTCCTTTATTTAATCCTAAAACAACTCCTATATCAAATTCAAAGGAATTTGTATGAATGTGAAAAGGAACTGTCCAATCAGGTCCTCTCAAAATAGGTGTCTTTGTGAGAGATGTTTTAAGAGCCTCAAAGGCTTCTTGGTAGGAAAGGTTCCATTCAAAATAAATATCCTTAGATAGTAGGATACATAGGGGAGTTGCTATTGTACTAAAATATTTAATAGATCTCTTGTAATATCTTTCATGGACAAGAAAAAATATTACATCTTTTTGCTTCTATGGTATAGGTAGAGTTGAGATTACTATTGATCATCAAAGCTTGCGCCTCTCTGAAAGTCTTATTGGAAATTGAGTGAGTGGGGGACAAATTGCATTTCACTGAATACCTCTAGGATTTTTATAGAAAGTTGACTCTTCTTTGGGGTTTTGAGATAAGGGGAGAAGGAAATGTAAACATAAATCATAAAAGGTGATGCGCCAAAGCTTTTACAACATTTCAAACCCAAATCATTCCTATGAGTGATATAAATAGACACAAAACACCACAACCCTTCATTGTTAGAAATAGAATGAACAACAAAGGCTAACTTCAAGCATAGTGTAGACTTTCAAATCTTTCCATAGGTAGTTTTCATTAAGGTCCGATCAAACATAAAGATTTCTTACGATTAACAAAACAATATTTTAGAAATCACATGAAATCTTCCTCCTAATACAACATAACATGATAAAATAACAACTTTAAGAAAAATAGAGAAGTCCAATGACATAGTCTAGTTTTTCTAAGTTACTACTCTACCATACAACCATACAACATAGAAATCTGCTATTTAAACTATCTAGATCTAGCTTGCAAGACAAAGTGTTTCATTCAAAATGATAATATAAAGAAAGAAAGCTTGAAAAAGGCCATACATGCACAATGTCAACAAATTCTCCTCAATAGTTTAAGATTTTAAATATCAAATGAACTTTGAAACAGAGGTTAGATGCCAATCTGACAATAGTTTAAACCTTAATAGATATAACATGCTAAAGTAAAGTAGTTCTGTAACTTGCTTCTAAAAATAATTCTAAAACCCTAAGAAAACTAAAGAAACTTTTCTTAGCAAAAGAAACTGTAACTTGGAATCCAACCCCTCATTGTGTCATCACCCTCCTTATATAGTTTCCAAAAGAAGAAAAACACTGCCTCAACACAAAAGTAATTACTCCCAGATGTTGATACTTGATAGCTTGCAAGTTGATCGTAGATCCTTGGTTAGGATGCAAAGATATTTTCTCATTAATTCTTAGCTACTGCATTAATGTCCTTTAGATTGTTGGAAACAAAAGGGAAGACAACTGAGAGGGGGGTGAATCAGTTGTCTTAGAATTTCAAACTTATTCAACTTATTAACCTTCTCCTCAGATTTGATTAATAATCATGAAAGCATAAATCAACAACACATCATAAACACACATAACATGAAGATTTTTAAATGGAAACCCTATTAGGGGAGAAACCATGGTGGAGGTCAATCCACAAGATTATACCCTGTTAAAAGTATAAAGAAATATGAATGGGGAATGCACATGCATTCAGGCGCATTGCCTAGAGCTCACTGTTCAATTACAGATAGGCTTACTACCGAAGGAAGACACACTGTCTTACAAAAGATTGGATTACATCCACATGATTTGAACTAAGAAAAATAATATCTGCTAATGCCTGATTACAGTTCTAGTTAAGCACATGAACACTTCTTCACACTTTGTTCACTCTTCTTCACATTCTACTTCTTCCTTTGAAAGATATGGACATTATTCACACATAGGACTCACACACTTCACAAACTCATGCCTTAAAATGATAAAAAAATAACTTATATATATTCACAACAAGCAATTACATCACTACATGTTGGCCTCAATGAAATAGTGAAATGAATGCAAACTGTCAGCCCAAAATAATAAAGATTATTAATATGAATCAACCAAGGTCGGCCACAACATAGTGAAGACCCAAAATAAAATTCTCAAACATGAACTACCTTCAAAAATTAATCCTTGAAGATCCACAACACGCTTCAACACCCTATCGACCAAGAACAAGAAAAACATGAACATGAAAGATACATAATCAAATTACGAGCACCACGATCAATGCAAACATGCAACACAGATAGAGCACAATCTAGAAACATCCAAAAACATCATGAATCACTAGAGAGGTATCCACAACAATTGAACTTGCTAAAATAAAATCATCTTCATCTAGGAACATCAACTAAAGCAACAAAAAAATTGTTAGAATACAAATCTTCATAACTCGAACAAATCTTCATGCAAATCTTTGAAACTTAACATGGATAAACTAGATATAATTAAAAATAAACCCTTTAATCCACAACCACTGATCATCAATGTACTGAACTCATCAACAAACTTCAATTCACTTCACCATTGACAACCTACAACTCATTTTATCACAATTTTCTCAATATCCTCAACATATACAACCTCTAAGATGTTAATGCTAATAGTGTTGAAATCAATGGCAACCACATATCAACAAAACAACCACAACATCCAACAGATATTTAGAAAAGATGGAGGCTTGTAAATGATCAAATCCTACGAACATTCTAGCAAAACGGTTATGTTGACCAATCACATTACCTCGAGGCACCAACTCAAAACTTCCATTCCCAAAAACCAAGAAAAGAAAGGCTAGCAAGCTCTGACAAAATCTGAAAAGATATCATCATACAAGAGGCACAGTCCTCCTGTAGAGAAGAGAGGACACATCACACGGGTGGAGATCTTATGCTTTCCAAAAAATGTTTTGGAGAAAACTTCCGCCAAACTAATGTATGTCTAGGGCCCTCCTCCAAAAGGAAAATGATACAAGAAAGTTATACAACCACCACGTGGAACATTTCCCACCTTTCTGACCAGCCTTGTATAAACTCGAACATCGTAGAAGCCAAAAAAAGAAGCCAAAGACCAAAAGACTAAGGCAAAGAAAAATGTTTCACAATTTTGGTCACTCATAGGGGCCTTCACTCACAAAGGTATGAACCCAACTCTCTAGAAATTCCTGGAGTTTAAGGAAAGAGGAGTGCTACACCTGCCATTTTGCTGCAATTGGTAAGGGCATACTATGAATGAGCCTATATGCTTGGTCAAGCTGGAAGACCTCCTTGAAAGACATGACTCTCCATCTTGCAGTAACTGTTCCAAGGTAATGATAAAGATGAGAAAGGTGAAAAATATCACTTTGAATCTAATTAGCTACATGTGTTGTACTTGAACTCAGAAGTTTTACGAAAGTCTGATCCTTTTGTTTGATAGCTTCCATAATTTGTTCTACTGTCTGCACATCTCCATTTGGGGAGAAAAAAGGAGGTAGCATGTAATTGATCAAGACATTAAAATCCTTTTTTATCTCTTCAACTCTCCTTTCCAACATCATCTAGAAATATTTTTCACTTTTTGGTGACCTTGTGTGAGTTGAAAAACTCACTTGCTTTGATGGAAGTGATTCTTTGATTAGGAATCCTGACATCTTTTAGGCCTTTGTCAGAAGCCTCACAAAGCTTGAAATGAAACTTTGTGATTCTTCCAGTCTATAGTCATATGTCTACAAAATATGATTGGCCATCAAGCCAATCTTTCCATTTAGTTCTTAGAAATCCCTCATGAATTGCAAGACAGGCTAGAGAATAGGAACTGCAACTACAATCCACTCCCAGTGTGAAGATACCAATATTTTTAGTAGTGGGAGAGACCTGACTTTCTGTGCGATAGCCAACTCTTGATTGAGCTGAATCTCTTTGTTTCTTGCATTCTCCTCTACTTGATCTCTCTCCTTGAGATCATTTTCCAGTTCAAAGCTTATTCTTCTCATCTCTAGGTCGTGGGTCTGCAAAGCAGACACAACTTGTTTTTCCAGTTTTAATCTTTCTACCTCCGCCTATGCCTTCTCGACACTATTGGAAGCTTGGGACCAGACACTATCCAACTCTTTCTGTAGGTTTTCATGAGCACTTCTATACTCCATGTTGGTTTGATGCTAGATGGAAAAGTCAACTTTTAATCTCTCAATTTTGGCATGTAGCTAAACTTGTTGGCTTTGTGCTTCTTCAAGCAATCTCAAGCTTTCCCCTTACTTACCTTGAATATACATTATGCGGGCCATCCAAACATCCTTGGAATTGATTTTAGTCTGCAATATTCTCACTATTTCCCTCACATTAACCAACTCTATCTCATGCTTCTTCAACCTCCTGCCCAAATTTTCATAGTCTGCATATACTACCTACTGGGTGGTCTTAGCCAAGACCACCTTGTCACATGAATGAGTTTCATTCAGATATAGGCCTATTTTTTAGATGTCCTAATCCTCCATGAGCAGCATAATGGTGCTAATCAGGAGAGAATTATGTTCCTCATTGTAGAAAGCCTTGATTTTCTTAGTAGTCGGCAACTCAATGTTCTTCAATATCCGTCTCTATTTATCATTTCGTCAGGCCAACTTGGTTGTATTCAAATGATCCTAGAGGGTTTTATGGACATCAAAATTTTGTGCTGAAATAAGGACACCGAGAGGAAAATAAAAAAGGGTAACAGAGGGGGACACCTCAGATGTATGAGCATGTGGCGAAGTGAAAGGGAGCATTATCATGGAAACAGGTGGCACACCAAGCTGAGACTGAGCGAGGGATTTTCTAGTAAGGGTGAAGAGAGACATGGTCAGGAAGAAAGGTGTTTTATTGGAAGATGATGGGCCAGGAGTGGGGGTTAGCACAGATGTTTCAGCTCTTTCTAGAGGGTCCCTTGATAGGGCAATCAAAGAGTCAACAATGACCGAGGCGGATGTTGCTCGCTTAGGTTGTGGGGTAATTTTGGGGGGTTCACTACAAACAAGAGGGGGTGCATTCAAGATTAATAGGTCAGGGTCCGAGGACAGAGAATTCCTTTCCATGTGAGGAGGAAAGGGGGTAACCAAGGATGCAAAAACATGAAGAGAGGGAGAAAAACTTACCTGGACCGTAGTAGTCAACACATCTTGTAGGGTGGACTCCACTTCCTCTTCTCCTCGGGCTGACATGTTGGATACACATAGATCTTGGAATCACCTTCTCTTTTCATGACTAGAATTAACATGTTCCAATCTACTGGCCATCGAGCCCTCTGAAACTTGGCCTTCAACGATTGTAGCAGATGATGCTCTCAGAGACTGTCGAGCTCTCTTTCCTTTACTTTAGGCACTGGAGGAGGATGGAGCTCGTGAACCCCTTCGATTAAAATACCTCTGACCATTGGATTCTCAAGGTTGGGAAGCCTAACGCTAAACTTCTTCCTCATCAATTTCATGGCTGGTCTTTGGATTGTTGTTATCAGTGTTGGTCTCCTTATCGTAAATCTCTTCGAAGTCTTCATCCTATTGAAATTGTTCGACAGGTAGGTTAAGGCACCATAGCTCCTGTTGGAACCTCTATAAGTCTACCTTCTTTCTCTCTAACCAACCATTTTTCTTCAATTGTGCATTGATAGATTTGTTTATTAGAAGGTTCTTGCCATATGGTACCTTTGGTGTGTAGAAGGTCAACCATTTTGGTCGCTTGAAAGGAATATGTTTCAATTCAATGTACACCTCAACATTTTCCTGTGTCGAATTCTTCCTCCTCTCGAAGTATTCTTGTTCTTCATGTCTTACACTATAAAGTCCCCATGGGTTGTAGTCCCACTTATCATAGATGAGGACTAGACCTAAGGCTTCTAATAGATCCCTGAGCGTCTCTTCAAAAAATCGCTTTGTCAGTGATACTTGACTGTTAGCAATATTAAGGGGAAGCGAATATAACTTTGTTTTGTTTCTTCCAACACCATAGATCTTGTCAACAATGGTCACCTAGTGGTATTCCTCCAATGTGAAGACTCAGTCTGTCACAAATCTGGGGAGTCGAAAAGACTCATCAAGAAAGCTGTGTAATCTGATAAATGTGAAGTCCACACCCATGAAATAATCCACTTAGTTCAACAAGATCTTCATCCATTGTAGGACCTTAGGTGAGAAATGACCAATGGGGCGAGGCAACAATTCTTGAAGCACTTGCCTCAAATTTTTTTTGCAAACCAATAATATCCCCCTATTCTAGAAAGTATATGGGTCCACACAGAAACTGGCTGGAGACAACCCCTTTCATCTAGCCTAGACATTGGTACATTTCTCCCCAACCATTCATGATTTTGATGCAAAACTAAATGATCCAAGAAAGAAGAATACCTGAATTTGGAATCGGTTCTATAATTCTTTAGCTGGGTCAACATGTTTCCAGCTATTATCTTGGAAAATTCATAGTGCCTCTAGTTTTTCTCTCTCTTTAGCACAAAGGCTAAGCCAAATTGAAAAGGAGGAACCTGGTCATCCTTGTCAATACCAAAAACCTAGGCCACTATCAAGAACACTGACTGTGTGTCTCTCTTGAATTTTTTGTATGAGAGAGGGAAGGAAATATGACCTCAGTTTGGCCGTTCCTTTGTTTCTTCATAAAAATTTGTTCCTCTGGCCTTTTCTTCCCCAAAGAGATCCATATTTTCTTCATCAAAAATCTCTGGATCCCAGGATGTAGGGATGAACAACATATCCCATATGGCTTGATCAAAATTATTAACCGTAATTTTTCCATTTTGAATGACCCCTGTTTCCTCATTAAATCTCTTAGCACATGCATCAACTAACTCTAGGAATGGACGCACAATGGGCAACATGAACTGTGGTAAACCACAATCCCAGAGCCAAAATGGAAAACCTTTGGCTATCCCATACTTTTCCTTCCTCTAAAAGGCATCTTCTTTGAGACTTTTAGGGTTAACTGACAACTTAGGGTAAAAAACATTGTCGGAAATATCTTGCACTACCTCTTTTTTTATAGGCTTATCAACCAAAACCTTCTTGTAGAATTCGAAGGGTCGCTCCTCCACTACTAGGGCATTGGAAAAGAACTTCCACCCAAAAAAATTGGCATAACTAGGTCGTTGACTCGAAGCTGTAGCTTGTCTTCCAAAGGCTGAGGGTTTTTCCATGACTATTATCAAGAAGTTGCAAAGAATTCCTTAGGAAAAATGACCACTTGCATTTTGCTTGAAAAGGAAAACCCTACTTTTGAGTGCAATTAATTCTCTACTTGTACATGTAGTTAAGACTACACTATTACGACTGGTCCATTAAATGCTGCCACCAAGGTGATATGTGTGAATATGAGATCCATATCCCTCAGGAATGCCAAGAACACTGTGAGGATGGAATTAGTACATTCTCCTCACTGCCTCTTTTCCAAATAAATTTATTGCATTGAAGCGTGTGCCTTTTTTTTTTCTATATGGAATGTGTTGAAGTGATGTAACGTACCCCCTGAAAAGAAGTGACCATTAATTTGTTAGAGTTTTTAGCACGTTAATCCATGCATTTTCTCTTTAGTAAGCTGGTAGGCGCTGATGATGGTGAAGGACACATGTCAACAATCAGCGTATGAGAGCATTTACTCCCAATTCCAAAATTTATTTCTTAGGGCATTCCATCTGATCTCTGTATGATTTGTCTACCCTACTTCATTCTATCTTGAAACTTTCCGTTGCCATCTGGCCAAAAATAGAAATTCCGTTGGTTGAATTTGTCGGCTCACCTTTTCTATACATAGCTATGCCACCTTTTTCAACATTCAATTGAATATATAGTCTCTTTAAGTTAGCTAGCCTTCCACTTATTCTCATTCCACCACAATTTTCTACTTTATCAGAATGTCTACTGGCTTAGACACTCCCATCCAGCTCCTTCCTAGGAGATCGTAATACAGCTTCGCGGGAGAGGTCACTAGCGACCAAATCAAGCATCTAGTGAAGAAATGTGAACCCCTCATCATGAATGCATTCAAGTGGATGGTTGGTGCAGACTTCATTACCAATGAGAACTAGCTTCGGAGCAACTACAACGTGCTTTCCCGCTTTGTGGCCTCACTGTTGGACCTGAATGTGTCCAAACCCATGATAATTGAATTGTGCCATGAGATGTTTGATACATCACTAATGGAAGGGCTTGGTGAGATAGTGCAAGTGGCCATCCCTGGTGTTGGTATTTTGAGTGCTATGGACCTTACCAGGCACGTGGAATTCAACATAGATGTACCCTATTACCCTTCCTTTCTGATTTCCGCACTGTGGACATTAAGATGCACTGTTACTCTTCTCAACCAGTGGACACTTTTTTGTTGTGGGAGTATGGCATGGAATGGGATTCAGGGCTACCTTGGAGGTGTTGGAATCAAGGAACATTGAGAGGGGGGGCGAATCAATGTTCTACCAAATTTAACTTTATTAACCTAATCTTTAAACCACTTATAGCATTGAACCAAAAGAAGGATGCATGAACACAAAAAAAGCAACCACAACACCATAACACAAGGATTTTTTACATGAAAACAATGTTAGGGGAAAAACCATGGTGAAGGTCAATCCACAATATGAGTCGACTCAAATAAAAGTGTTTACAAAAGGAATGCACATGCATTCAGGCACACTACCTAGAGCTCACTGCTCAAATACAAAAGGAAGACTCACTATCTTAAGAAAATATTAGATTACATCCAGAAGATTTGAACTAAGAAAATACATCTACTAATGCCTGATTATAGTTCTAGTTAAGCACACCAATCACTTTCTTGACCTTCTGTCTAATTCTGCTCTTCTGCTTTGTCAACTTTAATTCAGATCACAAATTCTTTTCTGCACAAGTGAAACTATGCACAATCACTCTACAATCCTTCTGCCTTTTGCAAAACACACCAACACACTTCGTACATATATTAAAATGATATAAAAAATTGCTTATATATATCTGCAACTAAAGATTTAATCAACCACATGTCGGCTTCAAAAAAACATAAAATATTTACAAACTGTTAGCTCAAATCATGAATAATTTTTAATGTGCACAAACCAAAGTCAACCACAACATAGTGAGGACCTAGATCAACATGCTTGAACATGAAAAAACTTAAATAATTACTCCTCAAATATCTGCAATAGGCTATATTCATCAAGTCGGCCTTTTTGCACTGTTAAGTAGAAAATCAATCAACCGGAGCTTCTTTCACACCGATCGATACAAGGCTCTAAGATTCAAGGATAACATAGATCATACATCAAAAAACATTTCTTGAGATCCAAAAATCAAAATGATAATAGAAGATTGCATATGAATCAATGAACACAATTCTCTAAGATGCTTTGTTCTAGTTTGATAGTTAATCAACAAACTTTAATTTGACTTCCAGTAAGATCAAATGCTGATGTGCATATCGAATCACTAACTAGGGTTTCCATCAATGACAACACCGGATGACTTGTGTAGTGTATCTTGCCAAAAATCTCCCCCTTTGGCATTGATGGCAACACTTAGTGAAAAATGACTAAGTGTCAGATTAGTACCAACATGAATTACATTGCAAACCTTCAAAACTTGAAAACACAAATCCCCTTGAGATGATTGAGATATTTTTCACTGTCCCATACTCCCCCTTTGACATCAATGGAAAAGGAAAGAATCCACATACCAAAAATCAAACAAAAGCTTCTATGGAAAAACTGTATATGTACAAACATGCTTCTACAACTTACATAAACTTGAATATATCTGCAAAATTACTCTTCAAAAGGCTCAAACTAGTGTCCCAACTCTTTTTGAGACTCTCCAAAATAGTCATGTGACCACATAATAAGCAAGATTGCATCTTTGCAAACTCAAGGTTCGCCGGATCACTGACCGCCATAGCATCTTGTGCTTCCTTCAATGCACTAAGCATTGTCTCCATCTTAGGACCAATTAGTCTTCTCAACTCACAAACTCTTTTAACAAATTTTCCTTCTTCATGCTTCAGACTTTAATATTTTCAAGTAGGGATATTACTTGATCTTCTTGTTTTCCAATAGAAATGGTTAGAGGATCAAATTCTTGAGAGATATCTACTAATTGTTTCTCATATTATTTCATTATCTTTTCAATGTCCTCAGTGAATTTAGACAATGATAAACATGACTTATAAATGTTTCCACCTTCAGAAAAAGCACGTTGAATATTCTTCACACAAGTAGCTAACAAAGATTTATCATTAACAATCATTCCCTTCAACCTACTGAACCTTTTAGCATCAAATTCCTTCTGAACCTTATCCATAGCTAACTTTTCAAGTGACTCAAAGTGAGTACTTACAAAATTAACAAGTTTCTTCAGCTGATCAGATGGGGAATTAGATGAATCCTTGACATATGAAGGCATGATATTCTCCAGAATATCGGATGCAAGACTTAACAACTCATTGTCTGTAATATAAGATTTTAGAATTGCCTCCCTTGCCTTGGCTTGAGCAAATGATGCAACTTTAAGCTTCTCAATGGGAGATAGAGTGGCCAAGTTGATAGGAACTTTAACTAGTTCAGGATCAAACTCCTCCTGTTGTTCTTCTAAGAACTCCTTTACTGCCGTGACAGTGTCTCTTGCTTCCACAAGAATCTCCTTTATCTCAACCTTCTTTTCTCCAATCACTGATTCTTCTTTAGCTTTAGGAATCTCAACTTCATCAACTAACACAACTTTAGGAGCTTTAGTCTCGATAGGAATTTTAGTGTCATGTATATCCAGAGGATTTAGACTATCCTCCAATGTGTCCTCTTCAATTCCTGGACCAGATGGAACATCTTCAACATGCACTTCTTTAGAAACAATGTTGTATATGTTCTTTAACAAAATTTCCTTAAGGATTTTCTCAATGTATTTTTCCACCTCTTTAGTCTTCCAAATCATCAACTTATTCACCCTTGTCTTGCACTTAAAATCCCTTTTAGCTTCATTGAGAATATTCTTCATCTCTTCTATAGACATCACTAGACATAGATCAACAAGTATCCATTCTCTCATTTGCTCTTCTTTAGTTCTTGCATTCACTCCTTATTTCTAAAACTTCATATAGAGCTTTAGGCAACTCAGACATTATTTCAATGAGAGTCATATTGAAATTATTCAAATACTTTATTTTAGCTTCTTCAAGAATTCTTTGACTGACACTATCAAAGGTGTCATACCATTCACAAAGTGGCCTAAGATTACCATCCTTAATCAAGGCTTTTTCCACTTCTTCTAAAGACATACCTGATTTATCAATTTTTATCTTTTTCTTTGTTTTCTCTTCACTAGAGGGCTTGTCCTTAGAGACTTTTGATGCCTTGGTGCCCAAATGCTTAATTTCTCTTACCTCTTCATCAGACTTGATTTCTTCATCTTTCAAAATAGTAGCATAGACTCTTATTCTCTTGTCCTTCTTCTTCTTTCCTTCTCTACCAGATGTCTTGACTTGAGATTTCATAGGACTTGAATTCTTTGTAGGACCAGATGAGAGAGAAGAGCTCCTTGTGGATCTAGATCTGGCAGAGGATGTTTCTGAACTAGTAGACTCAGTTCTAGTTGGCTCTCCTACTTCAACTTGTTCTCTTTTCCTCCTAGCTTCTCTTACTGCTTCAACTGATATCCCCATGATTTCTACAAAAGCTTCAACTTCCTTTCTTATTCCAGATTATCATTGGCTTATTCAATTGAGAATGAACTTTCATATTCTTTTCCTTAAAGGTACCAAACCTTTCTTCTGTCAGATCTCAAGGTTTACTTAGCAAGTGTTGAGCATACAAATCCAAAATGTGTTCTTCAACCTCATAACCCATAGGAATTATCCACACTATTCTATGATCAACAACTTCCATCAAACACTAATCAATATCAATCATGAAGCAAATTGTATCCTTATACTTTTCCACAATAGATGTAGGAATCCTTTCCTTGGCTTGCATCTCATTCTGAAAGTTTTTGAAATAACCCTAGATAGTAGTTTTTCTAGCTTTGCTATCACCAATTCCATACAAGATATCTCTAATTTGAACAATTACCGGTTTATCACCTTTCAATTGAACTTTTCCAACTCCTGGAACTTCATTCATGAAATAAAAGAATAAACATAGCAAAAAATTACCATACTTGAAATAATTCTTCTTATCCTTCTTGATTTTTCTAAGATTCTCAATTAGTTGGCTCCAGAGTAACTCACATAGATCATAATCTGCATTTTCTTTGACCATCTGATATGCTGCATAAATTCTTGTACCAAATACAAAATTGTTTCGGTTGGAGTGATAAATCTTGTACCCAATGACCATAGAAGAAAATATCACATCCATTTCAATAATATCATCAATTTTCATAGCTCTCTTGTTGAATACTGAACCGGTTGCATCTGTAACTATTTGATTCTTCATAGATTTCAATGTGGGAAACCCACCAGATGAATTCAAATGTAAAACCCCATCCTGCAACCTAGAGAACAATGCAACACTGCGGAAGCACAACTAATGTTTTTCTTAAAAAGAGTAACAATGAAGAGACAAGTAAACTACTCTAACACATACATCCTCTAGGCCATGCAACACATATACATGTGAATTCCAAAACTTACAAAATTAATCTATCCATAGCATATGAAATTAACTCATGATAAACAACATCCATCCAAACATTAACCCATTTCATAATAAATCTAACACATAGAAATGTAATGAACATATTTCCACAGATACAAAATCAAATAAATAATATATACCATTTAGTCTCATAATGAATAGATCATACATAATGCTATAATTACAACACAAGGATTCTTCTCAATTACAAATGAGGAATACAATACATAGTGTCCCACTACAACAATGAATATAAGAGAAGTACAAATCCATAGAAACAAATGAGCTCCTTGAACAATATCAAAAAATATTAAACATAAAACTAGTTTCTTGCGACTTTAATAACTTTTGATTTCGGATTTGGGTTTCTCTGAAATTTTTACTGAAGGTGCGTCACCAAGTCTTTTAAAAATATTAAAAAATCAGCCATACCCAGTTCATAAATTTTTGGTTATGATTAATTTAGTAACTCTCTCTGTTGTATTTTTTTACAAATGAAGTTATTCACAAAAAAATTCTATAGGAAAAGATTTACAAATTAACTAGAGGTTTCCAATTTTCACAAATCTATTAGAGGATTTCAGTTTCCTCAAATTTATCAAAAGATTTCATTTTCAATCCTACAGAGGTTTTCTAATTCCTCTATTGTTTTGTTTTGAATTTTATATTGTTTAAAATCAATTCCCTACAAAATGTTTCAACATTTTTCTACATAGAAGTTTTCAACAAATTTTCTATAGAAGAGAAATTCAATTCCCACAAATTTACCATTTTCTATAGAGAAGATTTAAATTTTGACAAAGATTCTACAATCTACAATTTAACTATAATTTCCTTCAGGGTAAATCCATTTCCAAAATTCAATTGTAACAGAGGATCTACAATATATTCTACAGAGACTGTAAACATTCACGACAATCTTTTAAAACAAAAAGATTCTACAATAAAAGAAATCCTCTTCTACAGAAAACCTTTCCAATTTGTAATACAGTAATAATTAAATAATTTTTTCAATTTAAATTCACAAAACCATAAAGAACCTGTTCTAGAAGAATTTTTGATTTGAAGTTTGATGTCGAGCTTCCCTTTAATCTCTAACTTTTCCAAAGCTTCCTTCAAAAGAATAGTCACTTCCTAGAGAATAAAAAATAACCACAACCAAGAATACAACAAACTAGATTCCTAAATTTATCAGAGAGCTTCTAAGATTCACAATTTTCTCAAACCTCAAAACAATTCTACTATTTCTAAAAAATCTCCCCCTTTCTTTCCCGTGAAACAACTTCCTCTTTTTTCTCACAATTTCAATCAATCTCTCCGAAAATCAATTTTAAGACAATTAGAAAACAAAACCTTCTAATTTCCAGTTAACACAACAAATATCTTTTCTTTAACAACCAAGATATTTCTAAGATCTTTTCCCAATAACATGCATTTGAAATTAAAATAATTTATTTAATTCAAATCACATTTAAATAACTTATTAATTTTAATTCCCATTTAATCTAATAATTAAAATTACTTTATAACATAAAGTAAATTAATTAATTAATTTATTATAAAGTTTCCACATTCATAATAAAAAATAATTAAATACTTAATCAAAACATATAATTTAATCCTCACAATAAATTTTTTCACAACAAATAAAATAAAAAAACAAATGTGGATAAAGAATACGGCGAATACTCAGACTGGTGACACATTGTACTAGGGTAGATGTTTGACTAGATTAACCCATTACTATCTCCCAATCAACATTATTGTTGGTAGTGGACACACTTAGACTTGTGAAACCAGGTGAAGCCGTTGTCATGTACCTGTAAACCTACAAACAAAGAAAATGTCATACATATATCCAGATAATAATTCATATACACCGTAAAGAGAGAATTGTGAAAATCACAGGGCACTCGCAAGCGAGAGATGTAAGACCATCCCCTTCACTAATACAATCACATTAAGATTGAAAAAATTAAAACATCAATAATCAATAAATGAGCATACATCAATATTAACTCAAATAAAAACTATACTAATCTGAAGGCATGTTATAAATAATCATTCACAACATCAACTCATCAAAATATTACCATGTCCAAATAAAATCCAATAGTGTCATAAAGTTTATCAAACAGTAACATAAAGTCAAAATAAACCACCTCATAAAGTCTAGATGAAATCCAAGAAGCTGTTTAGACAAGGCAAACAAAGGGGTATTACAATTTGTTAGCTCTCAAAAATGTAGGTTTGAACCACGAAAGGTTGCCAATCTTTCACAACGTTTTAGGGTAACAGACAAGGTCAAAAAGACTTTGGACCTTCTACTCTTCAGGTGCCACTAGACCTAGGTGGGTATACCTATCTGAATTATGCAGGCTTGGCTTATAATTGTATTTCATGCAATGATTTGTCCACATTGGCATATGAAAATGAAAAAACTAAATCAAATTTGGTATATATTATTTACCAGTATTCAAAACTAAAACCTAATATGCTCAGTTAATAGATGTAAAAAATGTGAGTGAAACTAAAGAATGAAAATGAAAAGACTAGTGCCTTATAGGATTTACGGAGTCAAGATAAATCTGAAACAAGTACATTTTTCTGGCAGACATTCAAGTTATTTAACATTTTATTTGGTTTATAGCTTGTATAAACATGCAGGATTGTGATTATTGAGTTATTCTTAGTAATCCAATTGACATTCCCTAATTACTATGATCAATTCAAAGAATTTAATCTTTATTGGAAAGAAACTATTAATTGACCATACAGATGCAACAAATATGCATTGACAAACTAGGTATAAACTTGTTATACCAATTTGAATAACTAGAAAATACCATTACAGAGACAACTTCAATAATATTTTTCAATGAATACCATAAACAACTGATACCAGAAACAATTGCACCATAGTATTAGACTTTCATTGATATCTCCATGATTTTACATATGCAACCAGTCTCATCCTTCCCAAAATTTTTTATTCTACCGTCTCTTCTCTATTCTCTATCCTATTCTACCTATCGCTCGTATTTTGTTTTCAAAATGGATATTTATACATTGAGAATACGAAAGGACGCATCCTTTCAGAAATATAAAATATTAAACTACAAAACAAAAGATAGAGAATAATTAGGCTCTATTTAGCCACAAATGAGTCTTAGCGAGGTGGTCCAAATAATCCCAATGTTCATATGTGTTCGCATCTCCAATAACATTCCGGATCGTGATTTCCATCTTGACCATTTCCTCATTTTGCTCACTCACTTCCTCCAATGCTGTATCCTCTACAGAAACTGTCTTCATGACTTCATTCAACATTAACTCACATTCATATCTCCATCTGGTGGCTTCTTTCAATTCCCCTTTGTCATTAGAGAATGTGATCACTGTTTTATTGGCAGCTTCAATTAATCCTTGTTTGTCCCCCTGCAATTCCTCATAGAAGCTTCGATGGCGATTGATACTATGATTTGCAGCTTCAAGTGCTGCACTGTTAGAATCATCACTTTGGGCTAGTTCATGAAACTTATACATCATTTGTCCATCCATCCTTTCATGCTCCTTCAATGCAGCCAGAGTATGAGAATATTTTCCCCATAATTTATTCAACCAAGATGTCAAATTATCCTGCCTCCTCTTAACAATTGCTGCAATTACATCATGCTTTCCCTGAGAATAAGCACTTGATCCTACCCAATGATCTTTTTCCTAAGAACTTTCTCCTTGAGTGAGCATTTTGGCTGGATCCATTGAAATACCAACCAAATCTTTTAGTTTCTCATTCTCTCTCAACATTCTTTCATTGTTTTCCTTGTACATTTCTCTTTCTTTTATCAACAACTGAATTTGTGCTTTATTCAACTTTGCAATATTGACCCCAATCTCTGCAGTAGCTACAAGATCAACCTCTCCAACTTTTAGAGTCATGACATGGCCAAATTCCTTCTTTGTGTCAATTACCACTAATTTCCTATGGGGTGGGTATAAAGCCCAGATCATCAATGATCCTTCATCAGTATTATACTTGGATCCTGAATACAACTCTGTCACCTTTTCCTTGTCAAGCTTGTGTGTAGCATTACTATCCTTCAAGAAACTATCAAAGACCAATACAAAATTCAAGTCAAGTCTAGGAAAGATCATGACACCAGCATTTTCCAACATTTTCCTCCCTTTTTTAGGAGTCATATTTTTTATTTCATCATCCACACACTTTCTCAATTGACCCAACAACTATTCTTCATTCCCTGAAGTAACATCATCAACATTTTCTCTTATTTCCTTCCCCTTCTTCTTGTACAAGAATGCCTTGAACTCTGGGGAATTCATAAACTCATCATCAGAGACAAATGATCTATACTCCATGTGCCTTGCATCAACATCACCACTTTCAATACTCTGTTCTCTAATTGAGCAAACATATTGCTGAGTCCTCAACCTAGATACCTTTTTTGGTCCACGCTGTGGCACATTACCCTTTGGTGTTTCTTCCCCTGAAGAAATTTTCTCTACCTCCAATAGCCCTAGGTTATATCTCTCAACCACCATTTCAGCTTCATCTTTATTTAGATTCCTGATCATATCATCAAAAAGATAGGGTACATGTTGATACCCCCCAAAGTTCATCTTCATCTTAGTAGAATTTATATATCCCTCTGGGTCAAAACTCTTCTTGGGTGGTCCTCTCTTCATATTATAATGAAACAATCTATCAAGGATTGAATTGTATCCTTCCTTGGCCATCACAGTGAAATCACCAAAACACAAGGTACTAGGCATAAAAGCCTGCTTCCCAAAAGAACTAAAATGCATCACACTGCAGAAATCCATCTGTTTGACAATCTCCAAATATGTAACTCTGTTTGGAACTGTCCTTGGCAGAATGAGAGGAGCATCTTCAAACCCATATACTCTAATCATTGTAGCTCCCTCCAAACAATACCAGTCACCCTAGTTATGATCAATTGGCCCATTGAATTATTTTGGCCGCAGGAATATCTTAATCTCATCAGTCAATGAATAATTACAAGGATATTGATACAACTTATACAATGTTTTTACAAAATACTCTTCAAAATGAATGAAACTGGAACTAGCAAACCTACTGTCCCAAATAGCTGTCCACAACTGAATAGGAAATGCTTCACCCTCCTTACCAACTTGAGAAATTCTCATTTCTGGAGGCTATACTCCCAACTCCTGTCCAAAATACAGCACCAAGTGCATCAACAATAAATAGTGTCTAAGAGGAACAATAGATGATCCGCTCTTGATAGCCATCAACCCTGAATCAAGCCCCCTAGAAATATATGAAGCATAGTCAAATGGTCTAGACTTGTGATACTAGATATCTGCTGTGATAATCATTGGCACAATTGACATGAGTTTCGAGGCATCCATCCCCAATACTTGACACACTGAGAATTATGTGTACTTCATATAAGGCTCAAACAAATCTACATGATAAGGAGGCCCCTCACGATCTTGCAGAGGTTCTAACTTGTTACCCTGTTTAATTCTATGAATAGGCAATCTCCAACCCTTATAGATTGTATCCATTCTTGAAAATTCTTTTTCCAACTCTTCACAATTAATCTCCTCATTGCAAAACCATTCCAATTTGAAAACCTCACCTATTGCTTCTTTAGACACATATATCTGTGGTTTTCCAGATGGGTCACATATAGCCTTATGTTTTGGATCATAATTATCTGCAATAAATTTCACTAATTCTGCATTTACAAAAATATTAGGGCAAACCAATTTCCCTACATTCAGTTTCCATGGGTTACAAACTAGTTTAAAGTGATTTCTCCTATGATAGTGAAAATTGAAAAGTTCATACCCTCTTATGGCAGTCCAAACATCACCTATGAACTTGCATTTATCATCTAACTTATCAACTTCTGCCCTAAGCTGTGCGGACCTTCTAGCTTTAGGCCTCGAGCCAGGTAGTTGATCAATAAGGTCTTGGTTCAACCTCCTTTCAGTGCCCTCATGCTATGTATCAACCTTTTGTTTCTTTCCTTTTGACAGACTACTCTCACCAGGCTTTCTACCCTTACCCTTTCCAGAACTAGAAGACTCCATTCTCAAGCTTACAAAATCAAAATGTGAAAAACCAAGAAGCAATTACTTACAGTATTCTGCTCAAGCTCCCCAGGCTGAGAAAAATCCCATTTATCCATTCAGCATGCCAATTCACCCGCAATCAATTCGGCACTAAAGAATTGATTAAAAATTTACTGTTATATCCCATTGCACCATTAATGAAGCACAAATGAAGACCCATTTGAAACTAGAACTGTCACATCAAATGTCCTTTCGATGAGAGACTTTCAAATCTAGGGAAAAGTTCTTTTGCAACGTCTATTACACTTTTCACCAAGACATTATACAATCATACCGACATTTGGAATCAAAATGATGACTATCGCTTCAGTTTTTCATGTCGCTATAACAATTCTGAGTTGGGGAGATGTTACATAAAATTCATTGTGTCCTACTGATGTGCATTCTTCAAGTCATTCTCTAGTCGCTCAGACAAAATCACCCCTTCACCGATGATACCATACTTTGGCAAGACCATTGAGTTTCTCACTGATAAAATAAATCTTATCGATGAAATAAATCCATTGGAAAGACCATGAATCTTCGAAAAGACTCATACCAACACCAGATGTCTCACCGAACCCCTTCATCTAGATTGCTCCATTCGATGAGAGACTCACCCCAAAATACCCTGTCGATATAACTTTCAAACCTTGATGAGACTTACACCGAAGACTTCTCCTCTTGGCGATACACATTTCTATCGGTGTAACTTTTGAATCAGCAAGACTCTATAACCTCTCTTTGATAGCTTTTGAATCTCCTTGTATTTAGTTCAAAAAAACAATAGCCACTTCGCCAAGACCTTCCCTGATGCATATAAGTCTTACCGAGACATTTTCTTGCAAGCTAGTCGGTAAAACAAAATGATTTCATTATGACTTCATGCCGATACCAAACATTCTGGCCGAAATAACCCCTCTATGTATTAGTCGGTATGACATAATGTATTCACCGTGACATTACATCGATGCCCCAACATATGCGGATATATTTTTTCTAAATGCTAGTCGGCAAGAAAAAATACTTCGCTATGACTCTACTCCGACAATAATTCCTTTGCCGATATGAAACTTCTCAGTCGCCGGAACAAAAGAAGAGTCCTGCCAATATTCTGCAACAAGTATATATTAGTGAAAAATACATAGGTCAGGGAAAATTTCACTATGTCCTGCCAAAATAGGCAATACAATGAAATGCAAAGGACTTGATGGATTCAATGGATCACATGACAGAAAATAAGCAAGACAATACAAAGAGGGAATTTTATGCTTATGATGAAGACTCATTTGGAAACTCAAGAATGTAATTGACTATGAAAATTTCAAAATTTTACAGTTCTAACACATCCTCCCCCCTAAGAATAGGCTTTCTCTTGGAAGCCTACACACAGAAAATGGATAACACACACACACACACACACACCTGCTACCCAAACATCCACAATTCATTTCCCTAGTAGAAAGAATATCGGTGCATTGCACACTACACCGAGGGTCCTATCCTTTCCACTGGTTTTTTGCACCATTGGACCAACACCACCTAATGACAATTTTTGGGTAGACAAGTGAGAACAACCCAAAAAGGAAAAATATAAACTAAAGAGTACAACACCTAGGTCAACGTAATGGGCTTATAGTGCCCAATGTATAAACTTACACAACTAATAACCTAGCAGGTTCAACATTATCCTAGAGCACCTAGTGTTTAAACCTAGGCTCTAATACCAAGTGTAAAACTCCATCCCACAACCTAGAGAATGATGCAACAGTGTGGAAGCACAACTAATTTTTTCTTAAAAAGAGTAACAATGATGAGACAAGTAAACTACTCTAACACATACATCCTCTAGGCCACACAACATGTATACATGTGAATTTCAAAACTTACAAAATTAATCTATCCATAGCATATGAAATTAACTCATGATAAACACATCCATCCAAACATTAACTCATTGCATAATAAATCTAACACATAGAAATGTAATGAGCATATTTTGATATATACAACATCACATAAAAAATATATACCATTTAGTCCCATAATGAATAGATCATTCATAATGTTACAATTACAACACAAGGATTCTCCTCAATTACAAATGAGGAATACAATACATAGTGTCCCACTATTACAATGAATATAAGAGAAGTACAAATCCATAGAAACACACGAGCTCCTCAAACTAGAAGATCCTGCCATCATGAATAAGAAGAGAAAGCCCAACAATGTAAGGTGCACGCCACCTAGCCATGTGGTATTTGGAGGCCCAACCCCCATACTAGGAGATAGTAAAATGTAACCAAGACAAACCTACTACTTCTAGACACAGGCAATGTACAAAACAACACTATACCAGTAAACACATAACAACACTATACTAGTAAACACAAAACATAAAGGTTAAATTGCTTCCAAAACCATTGAATCAAATACATCCATTGTACAATACAAACTGACTATTGTCATAGGAGGAGTGCCATCACAAAGGTTGCATTGGTTATCCAAAGGAGATCTTCCTAGGTCCTGACCCCCATCCTGGGCTATCCTAGTAGCCTCTCATGAACTCCAGCCCCACATGCACACCAATGCAGAATTGATTATCTTTTGAGAAGACAAGATAACGATCTTGCCATTCCAGACCTTCCCAACTCATCTCAAGTTTCACACAAGCCCTTGAGCCAATGAGCAAGGCTAAATTATCTGATTAAATGTATTAAGCTACTCTTTCCCCTAATATAGGTTATTTAATTTCCACTTGATTAAACTGACTTTCACACGAGTTGTCTTGGGACCCCTTTGTGTCCCAACCCTCGTTGAAAGCCACTCCCCTATTGACAACACAAAAAAATATTCCACAACCCAAGGGTAGACAAGGTGCAAAAAATGCGATAACAAATATCAACCATTCTATGAAGAACAACACATCCTGTTCGTAGTAATTAGGTGCTCAAATTAAATCACACAACCTGTTCATAGTAATTGAGTGTTCAAACTAATTCACACGTCCCTATGAATGTCAAATACAGAATCTAAAATATGTGCACTACCCAAGGAAATCTCAAAGGGTGAACAAAAGATACAACCCTTTCACAATTTAACAATCTCTGGAAGACTTACATTTTATCGACAATAAATATTCCCAATTCCCAATACATAATTACAATAAGCTACTCAAGAAATTAAATAAATAATCATTAGGATTTCCCACGTGCACTAAATAAAAAACAAATCAAATCAATTGTTTAACTTTTAGTTTGACAATTACTCATAATATTCAACTCAAATTGCTTGCAAACGTGAACAAAAAAGAACACAACTTAAAACAATTCAGGCACTTAAATAATCTAATATTCAGATTTCCTAAATTCAAATTGAATCAATATCTCATCACATGCAATTATTCAAAGTAAATATAATTCTATTTGTAATAATAAGGAAATAAAATAAAACTATTTAATTAACTCCAATTCCATAGTTTCGTATAATAATAATAAAATCAATTTCTCTATTACAATCATTGCATTATAAAATATTCTACTTGTACATTAAACATTTTAATAACACAATATATATTTATTTATAAATCAACTTTATCTCCTAAATCATTTAATTTTAAGATTTACTAGCCCATGCATTTGCATGCTTATATTAAAATATATACTTTTGTTTACAAACCACAAAAAAAATAAAACTAGTTGTTAACTCAAATTTCACAAACACATATAAATAAAAATTTCAATCTTTCTAATAAAATTAATTTATTATAAAACACCTACTTGTGCATTGCACGCACTAATTAACAACATAATATTCATTTAAATATATATATATATTTTCTAATTACCTAATCCAATTATTCTTTTCCAATATTCATTTTAAAATATTTCATATTAAAATATCTAATTGTGCATTTGCATGCACCTATTTAGAAATACATTTAAATATATTTATATTTAAATATATATTATTTAAATATTCTAAAATTATATGCAAATTTTTTAATATATATTTTTAAAATAAATAAATAAATAAATAAATATATATATATATATTAATTTACATTTTTCAAACAATATTAAACATAAAACCATTTTGTTGCGACTTTAATAACTTTTGACTGAAGGTCCACCACTAAGTCTTTTAAAACATATAAAAAAAAAAGCCATACCCAGTTCATATATTTTTAGTTATGATTAATTTAGTAACTCTCTCTCTGCTGTATTTTTTTACAAATGAAGTTATTCACAAAACTTTTTCTACAGGAAAAGATTTAAAAATTAACCAAAAGTTTCCAATTTTCACAAATCTACCAGAGGATTTCAATTTCCCCAAATTTATCAGAAGATTTCATTTTCAATCCTATAGAGGTTTTCTAATTCCTCTATAATTTTCTATTGTTTAAAATCAATTCCCTATAGAAAGTTTCAACAGTTTTCTACATAGAAGTTTTCAACAAATTTTCTATAGAAGAGAAATTCAATTCCCACAAATTTACCATTTTCTACAGAGAAGATTTAAATTTCAACAAAGATTCTACAATCTACAATTTAACTATAATTTCCTTCAGGGTAAATCCATTTCCAAAATTCAATTGTAATAGAGGATCTACAATATATTCTATAGAGGCTGTAAACATTCACGACAATCTTTTAAAACAAAAAATTCTACAATAAAAGAAATCCTCTTCTACAAAAAACTTTTCCAATTTGTAATACAGTAATAATTAAATAAATTTTTCAATTTAAATTCATAAACCATAAAGAACCTGTTCCAAAAGAATTGTTGATTCGAAGTTTGATGCCAAGCTTCCCTTTAATCTCCAACTTTGCCAAAGCTTCCTTCAAAAGAATTGTCACTTCCCAGAGAATAAAAAATAACCACAACCAAGAATACAACAAACTAAATTCCTAAATTTATCAGAGAGCTTCTAAGATTCACAATTTTCTCAAACCTCAAAACAATTCTACCATTTCCAAAAACCTCTCCCTTTCTTTCCTGTGAAACAACTTCCTCTTTTTTCTCACAATTTCAATCAATCTTTCTGAAAATTAATTTTAAGACAATTAGAAAACAAAACCCTCTAACTTCCAGTTAACACAACAAATATCTTTTTTTAACAACTAAGATATTTCTACGATCTTTTCCCAATAACATGCATTTGAAATTAAAACAATTTATTTAATTCAAATCACATTTAAATAACTTATTAATTTTAATTCCCATTTAATCTAATAATTAAGATTACTTTATAACATAAAATAAATAAATAAATTTATTTATTATAAAGTTTCCACATTCATAATAAAAATTAATTAAATACTTAATCAAAACATATAATTTAATCCTCACAATAAAAATTTGCACAACAAATAAAATAACAAAACAAATGTGGATAAAGAATATAACCAATACTCAGACTGATGACACACTGTACTAGGGTAGAGGTTTGACTAGGTTAACCCGTTACTATCTCCCAATCAACATTACTATTGGTAGTGGACACGCTCAAACCTGTGAAACCAGGTGAAGCCGTTGTCCTATACCTGTAAACCTACAAACAAAGAAAATATCGTACACGTATCCAGATAATAATTCATACACACCATAATGAGAGAATCGTGAAAATCATAGGGCACTCACAAATGAGAGATGCAATACTGTCCCCTTCACCAATACAATCATATCAAGACTGACGGAATTAAAACATCAATAATCAATAAATAAGCATACATCAATATTGACTCAAATAACAACTATGCTAATATGAAAGCATGTTATAAACAAATAATCAATCACAACATCAGCTCATCAAAATATCACCATGTCCAAATAACATCCAACAGTTTCATAAAGTTTATCAAACAGTAACATAAAGTCAAGATAAACCACCTCATAAAGTCTAGACGAAATCCAAGAAGCTGTCCATACAAGGCAAATAGAGGGGAATTATATCAAACCAATAATAGTCCTTTTAGATTCCTTTGTGATCTTAAAAGGATGAATTAACCACATGAACTCGACATGCACTTGACTCAATATATACCAAACCCATTTGTTTTCTTCAAACACGGGAAATTTCACAATCTGAGTGAATTTATTCTCCTCCAAGGACTTAAATTCAGGTTTTACATGGAGATCTTCTCCCAAAATGTGATTGGTATACAAATTTAGCAACTAGGAGCTTCCTAATTCTTCAACATTTGAATGAATGTATGCCCTAATATCTTCGATATGCAAAATGCCATACAAAACGGAGGAAAATGCACCTTATTTTTTTGTTTCGATGGATTTGAATGGGTGCCATTTGAATTTTGGATAGGGTATATCCTTAATGTCCACAACCAACAGAGCAACCATTTATAGAAATTTAAAATTCATGAGTTTATAGATAAATACCTTTCACCGGATTAGGGTTTGATCACTGAATCGCCTTCAAACTTGAATCTTCGCCAAACTTTGCCAAAGTTCACTACAGAGCTCTCCAAAATTCTTCTTGAAATGTAATGTGACAAATGAAGAATCGAAATGACTTTTTATCATTCGTGCACCTAACATTTTCATCACAATAAATTTCTTTACCCTAGGTCTTTCAGATACCCTGTTCCCACAGACTGTGAAAGAAAATTCTTCTGCGGACCTTCAATTTTGCATAAGTTTCCTTCACAAGAGATCCCAAAACATCTGCACATCACTAATGTAATCATTGCAATATGCCACATTCCGGTTCCAACTACTGAGAAGGGGGTTTAAAAGATTTTCTTGAGAACTCCCCCTAGGCCAGAGGCCATAGACTAATTCTTAGAGGAATTACCAGAACTAGATTCTAGTGCTGAACCATTTCCTGCATCAAAGGGACTCTTCTTCACCCATGTATTTTTCATTTTCTTCCTAATCTCATATGTAGTAAATTTTCCTTTTCCATTTTCATCCTTTTGCATGTTTTTCTTTTGATTTACCAAACCCTTCCTGCTTCTACAAAATCTTGCAGTGTGACCAGATTTGTTGCAATTATAGCACAACACATTTCTTTGTCCAGACCAGTTATTCCATTGTTTTTCTCTTTATTTTCACTGGTTATTAATATGGCCAAATCTATTGCATGTATAACATCTGACATCTCTATTGAATTTTTTTTTGACATATTTATGCATTCAACTGACTTATGACCATACTTATTGCAATTTTAACACTTACCTGAGAATGATGAACCACTTGAATTCATTCTACTTCTACATTGAGCAACCATATGACCACATTTATTGCAAACAAAACAATAACCATTGAACCTTTGAGCATTAGGTTGTATTACTAGATACCTTCTAGATTTGTTCATTTTATTTCCTTGCGTAAATCTCCTTTGTCCAAATCCAAAGCTTTCTCCTTTTTCATTTCTAAGACCTCGCTTGTCACTTCCAGTCCTCTAACTTTTAATCAATTCATCAAGCTTGGCTGATCTAATCTTGAACTTCTCCTTGAATTCATTTGCAGTAGCAAGTTCATCTCTGAGATCATCAATCTACTTTTCAAGCTCTTCTTCATTATTTATGGATTGTTCTAATTCAAGCTCCAACTAATTGAATCCATCAGTAATTCTGTTGCATTCTCCAGATTTTTCTTTCAAGGACTGAGCAAGATTCTCTTCATCCTTCTTTATGTCTTCAATCTCCTTAGTCATCCTCATCACAATAGATTCCATCTCATGCTTTAGGATAGCATTATCTCTAGTAAACTTTTCACATTCTTCTGTCTTTTCCTTTAGGGCTTGGCTCAGTTGTTCATCTTCAATGCCTTTACTCTCTTTTTGCTTGATTTGATCACAGAGTTCCCTTCTCTTCTCCCTGGACTTATTTATTTTATCTTTCAATGATTGAATGAATTTCTCAGCATTCATGAGGCTTGCCTACAATTCTTGAACTTTGGATTTGGACTGATCAAGATCATCTAGTGCCACCAAAAGTTGTTGAAGACTGCTTGAATCCATTAAATTACTTCCTGGATCTTCCCCAAGCTTTTAAACTTCTTTCGAGGAACTAAGCTCTAATACTAATTGTTGGAATCAAGGAACACTGAGATGAGGGGTGGATCAATGTTCTACAAAATTTAACTTTATTAACCTGATATTTAAACCACTTATAGCATTGAACCAAAAGAAGGATGCATGAACAGAAAACAAGCAACCACAACACCTTAACACAAGGATTTTTACATGGAAATCCTATTAGGGGAAAAACCACGATGGAGGTTAATCCCCAATATGAGTTGACTCAAATAAAAGTGTTTACAAAAGGAATGCACATGCATTCAGGCACACTACCTAGAGATCATTGCTCAAATACAAAAGGAAGACTCATTATCTTAGAAAAAGATTTGGATTACATCTAGAATATTTAAACTAAGAAAATAGCATCTACTAATGCCTGATTATAGTTCCAATTAAGCACATCGATCACTTTCTTGACCTTCTGTCTGATTTTTCTCTTCTACTCTATCAACTTTAATTTAGATCACAAATCCTTTTCTGCACAAGTGAAACTGTGCACAATCGCTCTACAATCCTTCTGAATTTCACAATACACACCAACACACTTTGTAAATATATCAAAATGATATAAACAATCACTTATGTATATCCACAACTAAATATTTAATCAACCACATGTCGGCTTCAATAAAACATAAAATATTTACAATCTGTCAGCTCAAATCATGAATAATTTTCAATGTGCACCAACCAAAATTGACCACAACATAGTGAGGACCCAGATCAACATGCTCGAACACAAAAACACTTAAACAATTAATCCTTGAATATTCACAACACGCTATATTCATCAAGTCCACCTTTTTGCACTGTTAAGCATAAAATCAATCAACCGGATCTTCTAACTTTCACACCGATTGATACGAGGCTCTAATATTCAAGGATAGAATAGATCATACATTGAAAAACCTTTCCCAGAATCCAAAACTCAAAATGATAATAGAAGATTGCATATGAATCAATGAACACAATTCTGTCGGATGCTCTGTTCTAGTTTGATAGTTAATCACAAAACTTCAATCTCACTTTCGGTAAGATCAAATACTAACGTGTGGATCAAATTACTGACTAGGGTTTCCATCAATGACAACACTAGATGACTTGTGTAGTTTCTCTTTCCAACATGAAGAAGCATTTTGACTCCCTGGTGTAGAGTCACAATGAGTAGGCCTTGAGCCTATGTTATAGAGTTCACGTTCGTTGTATTTTCAGCCCCCTTTTGCAACCTGATAGACAAGGAGAAGAAGATGAAGAAAAGGAAAGGAAGAAGAAATAAGACCCAATGATGAGCCTTTACAACTTTCCAGGCGATGGCTGGATGCCTTTTCTGATTGTTTTTGCATGATGCCTCCCCTTTTGATCCTTTGGATCCATAACTCCTTTTGGGTTTGCTTGAGAGAGCCTTATGTTTAAAATTTGAGCTTCGGGCTTGCATTATATGTAAATTTTTGATAGATATAATACAATATAAGCTTTTGTTTCTTTAGTGTTCTTATTTAGTTGCTTTATTCTCAAAATTTTGAAATATTTACAATTTTTTTACATATGGTACATAACTATTAAAATTTTTAAGAATTATAAATTTTAATGGAAAATCTTCAAATAAATACTGTTCAATAGTGTATCTAAAGTGTTTCCTTCCACATATTCAAGCTTGTACACATTATTTTCTTTGCATGCACTTGTTTAGAAAGGTCCATTCCACAGTGCTTCAAATTTCGTGTGTTGCCCTGGTTTTGCAGTACACTCATCATACTTTAGCACTAAGCTCTCTTCTTTGAATTCTGGGCTAGAAGTCCTTTTTTCAAACCACCGCTTGACTGTTTGCTGGAAATTGATCATGGCTCCATGTGCCTTTTCTCTATCTTCTCCTAGTTTGAGGAGTTCTACTAGCCGTACTTATATTCCACCATTTTCTTTAATCCCCAAGGCTTTTAGTATTTGTAAAGTAAGAATTTCTATGGAAATGGGTATCAATTCCTCTTTTCCATACACCAACTCGTAAGGGGAGGTCTTCAAAATTTGCTTGGGGGTAATTTATTCTACCCACAGAGTAGCTCATAAATGCTCGTGCCAATATCTTTGTCGTTCTAACCCAATGTGTTTGCTTAACCTAATTAGGTTTTTGTTGGTGGACTCTGCTAACCCGTTCCCTTGTGGGTAATAATTTGATGAATTTTAAAGGAAAATACCATGTCTGATAGCAAAATATGACATCCTTGACCCAACAAAAGCTCGAGCATTATTGGATATGATGGTTTTATGATCCGGTGGACATTTTTCAGTGAAAATTGAAGTGTCTTATTTTTCTCCAAAATATGCACCATCAGAAAGAGCTCGGTGTCCTAGTTCCAACGCAACTCGAACGGAGCAAAAAGGAGTCCGTTTGCACGAGTTATAGCCAGTCAAACCTTTGGTCAAATTGGAATCAGGGGCATCCAGGAAGCAGAAAAAATGATTGTTTTAGAAATCGATGGAAGCAGCGTCAAGTCGAAGAGCTCATCGAGACGATTCTAACGACGTTCATTTCATCGAAATCCGACATCGAACGCGAGAGTTATCAGCGGTCAAAGTTGTAGTTGACTTGGTGGACAAAGGGTACACTGATGACATCATCATCCGTACAGCTGACGTCAGCATGTGGTACAGAATCTGATGTGGAAAAATCAGAGTGTGACATGTGGCATTTGTACGGACCAATCACAGAGTGACACGTGGCAGTCCGTACGCCCAGTCAGCATGCCACGTCATCACTCAGTACTAGTCAGCATCCACGTGGCGGCGTTGTCATCAGTCCAGTCAGCAGTTTGGGCGAATCAAAATTTGACACGTCACCTCCACTTCGGCTTCCACGTCAGCATTTCGTACATCAGTCAGCATGCCGGTTGTCGGACACATCAGCGTATGGTTTGTTTTCTCCACCAGTTAAATCTCGCCACGTGGCACCCTCCTGGTGCGACACGTGGCAACCGGTTTTCCTCCCTCTACGCGGCAGTTGTCGGTTTGTTCACAATTAGTAACACATCATCATGATATATATATATATATATATATAAATATAAATATAAAGCATAAAATCACTAAAGGACATGCAAAAAATCAAATATCATCACCTATGTCTCTAGATGCGTGAGGAATGTCAACCTTATCCTCTCTAGGGGGCATTGAGGATGTGCTAGCCTTTGTCTGACTCTGGGTGTTGATGTTTGTTGTAGCTACTTCCCGTGATCTGGTCATGTAAATGTGTGAGGACTCTCCATGCTCGTATAGATCCTCAATAGCTACCTCATCACCCTCACTCAGGGGTGGCTCCTCCTAATAATAATCATCCTCCTCATAATCCTCCTCCTCCTCCTCCTCTCCTCCATCTTGGTACTCATAGTCAAGATTGACATCGGACTAGTACTCCTCATCAATAACATCTATAAAAATATCTGCTGGCCTATATCGTACGTCCTCTACTCTCTCCTCTGGCTCATCACCCTCATCTGGTGCTAGTCTCTCATCACCTATAGGGAAATCCATGGGGAACATAGGAGATGGTTATGCATATGACCACCACTCCTTGTGCTCATCTGTGTTTCCGACATCATTAGCGTCAGATGCTGGTGGCTGGTCATGATTTGAATCACCATAATCACTCTCACGAACATGATCTATAGTCAGTCAAATAGTATCACCTAGCCTCCAGGCACTGCACACTAATCATTTAATGAAGGGGCATGCCCTCGGCGGTGTCTGTACCTATCCAAACTATTGCATGACTAGCCCATAATAGAAAGGTCGTACAATATAGTCATGCCTCCCAGCTAGATACCTATCCATCTACATCCTCCGTAATTGTTCGGTGGGATTTTTCCACTATAGAGTGAGTAGATAAGGTCTCCATAGGATCTCATCATCCTCCATTTGGTCAAATATCACCCTCCAAAAGTGTAGATCCCCATACTACCATAGGCATTGCAAAGGATAGCCGAATGCTTGTGGATGTCCTGCAGCTATAGCACAAGGGAATCCGACAGGCCTGGTACATGTGATATGCTCAAGGCACCACACCTATAGAAGTGTACAATGGAGCATATTGTCGATCTCTTGAAATACAAACCAACCAAGATCATAATACAAGTGTGCTAAAATACAATGGCCCCAAGCATAGACTATCCTTTGCTCATACATCCCTCGTATCAAGTGTACTAGTCCTCCATCCAAGTGTGTCACTCGTCCATCTGGATTGAGAAACAGTGCCACCATGTGAATCATAATTTGTCTAACCATAGGAGCTCATGAATACAACAGCATGGGAAGCTTGATCTGTGCTCTAACTCGCTCATCATGTACAAGCCCACCTAGACAATACAACATATCTCTCTTCTTCTCCTAGAATGACTGATCTCCCCAAAAATATACCCACTCTCCCCAAATGGGAAATCAGAGAATGTGGTGTACGTCATTGAGAGTGATCATCATTTCCCCCATGGGAAGATGAAAGGTACAAGTATCAACATCCCAACGCTCACACAGAGCCATAAGCATGGCATCATGGTATCTCATAGGTGACATAAGATATGCCCAATAGATACCCACTGACTGTAAATGCTCTATCTCTGATGCCGATAGTTTTGGCGCATGATCTCTCAGAAATGTGAGTTGTCTTTCCATTAGCCGTTGTTGCGAATGGGTAGGGACTTATCAAAATCAACACAAAATGCTCTAAATTTCATCTAAATTCTTTAATTTTCACATATTTCATCATGCAAATGTGCTAAAGTCAATCTAGTGTGCTTTTCTAATGGCCCTAGACACTTTAGAACCCTTTTAGGACATTTTGCAAAGAAACAAGACACTTCGCGAAAGAACAAGACACTTTGCAAAGAAATGGGACACTTTGCGAACAAAAGGGACACTCTGCAAACAAATGGGACACTTTGCAAAAGAAAGGGACACCTTGTGAGCTTTTTTTTTCCAAGACCCTAAATTAACCTATCCATGCATTAAAATCATTACAAAATCACAAAGTGAAAGTTTCAGAATCGAATTACCTCATAATACAGCTCGTTGCGTGCCACCTACTCATGAAGATCATCCAGCCGCGAAGGTGTGTAATCCCATCTACTCGACATATTCTTCTCTCACTCATCACTATCAAGCTACAAGAAGGTAAAATGAATAGTAAGTGACAAGTTACTTTCTTCTCCTTCTTTTAATCCCTCTTCATCTCTTTTTAATTTTACGCATTAACATAAATTTATTATCTTCTCAAAGAACTCATAACGTAGATCTTCTTCAACTCAACATGACAAGAGCTAGGGTAATCCACTTTCGATGTCGTTTGATGCATTGGAATCATGATTCCGCACCCACAATCGTCATCTATCTATCATTATGTGGCATGGTACTTGGAAATTCCCTGCGATATGATGTTTCTTTTGAATGAGTATTCTTTTATATAATAAAGTGCATCGTTTAGAGTCCTTTAGCTTACATATGCACATAGAGTCATATGGGTGCTAAAGTGGGGGATAAATGTGCCTTAGAAAATTGGACCCTCTTGAGAAAAGAGACAATTTTACGCATAATTGGACCCACTTTTGAGCTCCTTCACATCATTTACCCTTCAAAATAGCATTTATAGGCCCCTAAGACCCATTATTTTTTATTTAGAGGCTCATTTTACCTAAGAAATCACATAAAACCCGAAAAACACCACTTAATTATCTCATACCCGAAAAACCCACTTAAAAAAATCAGTAGTGGGACCCATTCACCACCTTGGGCAAATGAGTCCCTTTTGAGGGAAATTTCAAATTTGAGCGGGAATTTGATTAATTTAACTTGAATTTCCAATGAATGTTGACCTCTTAGGTCTAAATAATTGTAAAATAAGGTGTTTTTGCTTATAAATACTCATTTTAAGTCATTTCACACATATTTTAGTCATTTTTCAAAAGCAATTTCTAAAATCAAGTCTTCTACCACAAGTCTCATTAGCAAAAGTTGAAGTTTTAGGGCAGCAAACTAGGATTTTTGCATGTCTTGAAGCTCACTCTTTTTTTCAAGATTCAACATTGCAAAGGGTTGATGATGGATTCCTATGGTGAATCATTTATCAATCTAGGGTGAGGAAGTGCAAATAGCCACCAAATCACACCTAAGGACTTGGTTTCATATTGATTCCATCTTCCATTTTTACTCTATCTTCAGATTAAGGTTTTCATTTTGTTTGTTTGTCATTTACATGCTATTTAATTCCCATTTTCATATGTTTTAATGATCCTGGACATTTTAGTGGAAATTGAAGTGTCTTTATTTTCTCCAAAATCTCAAGCATTCATCGAAGAGTCATTCGGTTCCAACGCTAAACTCTAACTGAATAAAAGGAGTCCGTTTGCACGAGTTATGGCCGGTCAAACCTTCGGTCAAACTGGGAACAGAGGGCGTTCAGGAAGCAGAAAAATGATTGTTTCAGAAAATGACAAAAGCAGTGTCAAGTCAAAGAGCTCGTGCCGAAGACGCATTCGACGACGCTCGCTTCGCCGAACCGACATCGACGCCGGTGAGTTATCGCCGGGTCAAAGCTGTACGGACTTGGTAATAAAGGGTGCACCGATGACGCCAATATCCGCATACCGACGCCGCCATCGGCATCAATCTGATGTGGACAAATCAGAGTGTGACATGTGGCATTTGTACGGACCAATCACGTAGTGACACACGGCACCGCATGCCCGCCGCCATGCCGCTATCACCGCCATACTCGCACGCGATCCACGCGGGCGCTGTCGTCACCCAATCGCCAGCTTTGGGCTTAATCGCATTTGACACGCCACCTCCACGCCGGGTTTCCACGCCAGCATTTCGCATATCAATCAGCGCGCATACACGGCTGCTCCGACACATCACGTATGGTTTGTTTTCCACCGCTAATTCGCCATCGCAGCAATCTCCTCGTGCGACACGCGGCAATACCCGCCTCCTCGCTACGGCAGCTTGCTCCGCTTGTTCGTACCGTGTTGAGGGATTCGAACCCAACATAGCATCTCCAGGCTTAGCACCCTGCCCTTCCACCAAATCCGTGGCCTTTACTATATATAGGGACGGTTTATTTTTGTTGACAGTTTGTGATAGTTCGGTGAGTAAAAGCCGGCGGCCGGGGTTTGAACCCGGAACCGGGCTTTCAAAATACATGGGCACCGCTAGCCCATGCGAGCGGTTAGTGATATGAGCGGCATCGAATTCTTTTGACTATTTTTTTCAAACCGAATGCCTTATATAAAAAAAAAACAAACTCCCTAAATTGAATATTAAACAAACTTTAATCTTTTTAAAGATTAAAACAAAATCTCCAAAACCTCCAAAGCCCGAAAATAAATGAATGGAAGGGCTTATATTATTTTAGGGAGATTTTTAAATATTTTTATGTAAATTAAGGGGATATTTCTGAAGATTTATTATGTAAAAGGGAGATTGTAAAAGATTTTTATGTATTTGGAGAGATAAGGTGAATATTTGCAAATCAATTGGTTAAAGGCCAAATTGAGCAAATTATTTGTATAAAAAGGGGGCTTGAGGTGAGAGTTGGATAAGTTTTTTTTTTTCAGGTTGAAGTCTTGATGCTGAGATTGACGAAAGAGAGGTCTTGTTGAAGAATTTTCAAGCCATTGTTGAATGTCGGAGCCCTGTTATGCTGCCGAACTGATGGTCTTGGTGCATCATTGTAATCGATTTTGGAGTTAATCGGATCGGTCTCTCTATTGGAGTGGACCCGGAGACGTAGTCACATTCTGTGACGAACTCCGTTATCAAGCATTGTTTGCACTTCTCTTCTTCTCTCTCTTTCTGTCTCTCATTTCCTTTCTTTCTGTTATAATCACCTTGTTAATGCTTTCATTCTGTTATTTCCTTAAGTTAATTTCGATTTAATTAACTTGAAATAATCATTGTAAAGCATTATGAGGTTTAAGAAGCATTTGAAACGAATTTAGGAGTCTAGATCTATCTGAGACCATTTAAGGGTTTCTAGGGTTGAATATTGCATGCTCATACAAATCAAACTTGCATTGCTTATTCTATAGAACAAATAAGAATAGGGCTTTGTCATATTCCCAGGATCTTCCTAGTCTTCCCAACACATCTATGAAAGGCTAGAGAAGGTTTTATTACCAATTTTACTTCTCCATTCAGGTTTAATTACTATTTAGGGGTTTGAACAAGGAAAACCCCCATTAGATAAACAATTTTGAGTTGTTTTCTAGGAATTTTTTGAGATCCCAAATTAGGTTTCTATTAGAAATTGTTGTGCAGGTGTCAAGGTGCAGAGCAAAGATTTGAAGTTGTAGAAATTTGAAAGTGGAATAATTTTCCATGCATGGTGAATGAGTCCCTCCTGAGGTGTAGATCTAAGTTAGATGCAAATCTTGGTTCTCGGTTGACAAAAAACAACTTCTGTGCAGAAAACCCAGAACTGGAACTGATTCGCCCAGGGTGGCGAATGAGTCCCAGTCAGCTCAAATCCAGACTTCATAAAATTTCTAAATTGTTTTCCAGTCTTCTTCTATTTCCCAGGTGCACCCATTCTGAAAATTAGCTTTATGTTTAGTTTAATTTACATTTTTGTTCATTCTTTTAAGCTTTTTGCAAACAACACTATGTTTTCCAACATAACCTAAATCTTAGTTTTGCATTCATAATCAATCATATAGATCACTTAATTGCATTTATTTCACTTCATTTAGCTTAAATAACATCATACATAACATAATTTGAATGAACCCTTTAACATTTTTGGCCCTCCCTCTCTCCTTTTAGGTGAAAAACCCTAGAAGAAGCCAGAGAAGTGCATTGGTGCCAAAAATCTATGGTTCAAAGTGATATTTATATCTCACATTTAGCTCAATCCATTATCAGAGGACCAATCACATTGAGGTCTGGACATGCACTACATTTAGGATCTCATTCATGAATAGGTCATCGATCTTCACTATTTCTTGAATTCCAAGAATAGTGTCAATTTTTTGCCAAAACCTTCACAAAAAGCAAGTATCATCATTTATTTTTTGTTTCTACCTTTCATGCCACCAATATTTCTCTTAGAACTTATTTTTTGATACCATATTTAGATGAGTTTTCTATCTCTCTCACTAGGGAACATTGTAAGCTCATCCAAATGAGAACTCTTTAATCACATGCCCTCATTTATAACCAAGAAATAAAATAACATAAAGGATCTAAATGTAGTAAGGATAAGAAAAAAATGGTGACAAGAAAAAGGATTAAAAAACTAGTTGTCTTAAAATCAATTAATGATACCTCTTCTTCAAAGTTGATAAACCTTAAGGAAGAGAAGGTCAAGTGTGCCTATTAAAAAATTATTGGCCATGATAAATACAAATTATTGAAGAAATAGATATATTATTTGACACACATGTTGGAAAATAACAATATCAATCTTCTTGAGTTAGTAAAATAGAGTTCATATAAGTGGTCTAATAAGGAAAAAGATAAAAAGAGGGGAAAGGAAAGGGAAATTCCTTATATCAATTATCTTACAACCATCTACTTGGTTTTTTTATTCATGTCCTTTACTTAACATGGCCTAATCTAAGGACATGTTCACATATTTGCAGCCTTGTTCTATCTATACTATTTTCATGGTGATGACACTTTTCTAAGGTGTGTGGGAAAGGGGTTGTTGATGTCAGGGATGACACATTTTAAGTTATGATGTATATAACCCCATGTTCAACTAATATATTATTATTTTATTAGATCACACACACAAGTTCAGGAAAGTGGGTTGAGTTCACTTAATTCAATGGTTATAAATGAGATGCAAAGTGGTTCTATAGTTGTAGTGGGGAGAGAATATCATTAATCTTAGATCTATCTCTTTTCTCACTACAGTCCTAATCCTCCCTCAACTATTTTTCTTGTTCATTTAGATGAGGTGAGTAAGTTATGATAAGAGTAGTTTGGTTATCTTAACTACTAATAATTGTAACATCTTAGCTAGTAAAGAATAGTTATAGGACTACATTCAGTTCAAATTTATAATTTTTTTCTAAGGTTGAATTCTTAGTAAGCATATAGAATAGAAGTTTGACAACAGGAAGACATTGAGAGCTTCACAAATATTGAATTTAGTAAATAGTGATTTGGTTGGTCCAATTCCACACCCTTCCTTTAGTAGGGATATATATTCTAGCATTGAGTAATGACTTTTCCACTTATACTTGGGTGTATTTTCTCAAATAGAATTCTAATGTATTTTGAAAAAAAAGGAATTCAAAAGAATTATACAAAAATAGTAATGGAAAACAATCAAGTTTTTACACAAGTAAAATGGTGGTGAATATATCAACCAACATTTTGAGCAATTTTACACTTCAAAGGGGATTGATTTAGAACATTTATTTTTATATAGTCCTTTGAAAAATAGTGTTGTAGAATGAAAGAGTAGGTCCTTCAATGAAATGGAAAATTGTATGATTCACTCTAGATCTCTTAAACCAAATATTTTATGGAGCCCATTACTTATGCTTGTTATATCCAAATTGTGTTCCTTGTCAAGCCTTGAAGGGATTAATTAATTTTTTAATCTTGGAGTGGTAAAAAACCATTATTTAAGCACTTTAGAGTTTTTTGTTATCTCACATGATCCCACATTACTACAAATAAATATAAGGTTATGGATCTATAGAGTAGCTCTTACATATTTGTGGGGTATATAGAAGCTTTTAAGAAGAGTTAGTTGCTCTACCCAATTAAACATGATCTATTCATAAATATGAGTGTTCATTTTGAGGAGGCCTCTTCAAGCTCCACTCATGTGACTTATCCATGTTCCCCTTTGAAATTTCATTCATATAGATGATGACATATATTTTAAGGATTTATATCCACTAAGGTAGATTCTTGATGACAAGGAGTCTTATTCCTCCAATTTTTATGTTGAGAGTAACAACCAGGATTCACCTCCTTCCTCTCGTAGTAATCATTGTGAGGTTGATTATTCTTGTTTGAATTCTATAATTGTGGGTCTACTTTGGGCTCAAAAGGAACTACATGATGTAGGTGATTAGGTTGGGGATCCATCAAACACCAAGTAGAATCATTCATAATTTTAGGGGTCTCCACATTTCTTTATTGCTACTTCGTCTAATCCATAATCCTTTTGAGAGGATTTTGGTATTCTTGAATATGATACAAATATCTATGAGGAGTATAGTTCATTGTTTAGAAACCACACTTGGGATATTGTTTCCATTCCCAAAGAAATTGAACTTGTTTACTACAAGTGGATCTATCAAACATAATTAATAGTAGATGGGTTTTAGAATAAGAATAAGGCACAATTAGTTGTTATGTGTTTTTATTAGGTTCTTGGTGTTGATTACTCTGATATATTTGAACTTGTAGCTGAAAAAAATCCACCCAAATCACTCTTGTTATTATTGTAACACATCGATGGTAGTTTCATTAAATAGACATGATGAGTGATTTTCTTTACAAATACCTTGAGGAGTAGATATACATGGATTAGCCTCAAGGTTTTTTTAGAACTCTTCTTTGGTTTGTAAACTCCAAAAATCTATCCATGGCTTGAAATAGGGTACTCAAGCTTGGTATGACACCTAGGTTCTCCTATTACCATTAGGATTTTAACATTTATATTTTGTAGTAGGATTATTCACTCCTAGTTATCTATGATGATGGCCTATTGATCATGGGGAGTTCATCATCTACTATTTGCACAACATTTAAAATTTCCCTACATGAAATATTTTTTACGAACGAATTGGGCTTGTTGCACTGTTTTCTTAAGATTGAGATATATTATTTTTCTTTTTGGATCATCATCACATAATTTGATTATGCTCTATATTTTCTCTCAAGGTTTCACAAGGTTGAATAAAAACCTACTCTATAACTTCCTTTATTTTTGGAGTTAAAATTGAAGCTTAGTGTTCTTCACTCTTTACTGATAGAACTTTGTACTGACAACTTGTTGGGATTGTCATATATCTAACTCACAAAAGATAGAAAATTTCATATTCCATGGGCATAATCTCTCAATTTATGTAAGAAACTCATGAGTTTCACTGGAAATTAGTCAAGTAAATTCTCCACAACATTTAGGGTACTCAATTTTTTGATTCTTATGATAGAAAGTTAAATTAGGTTACAAAATTACTCTTGGTTCAAATCATATTTTTTGGTTATTCAAGAAGTAATCTACTATTTATCTCTCATCTATTGAGGTTGAGCATTAAAGGGTTGTGAATATTTCCACTAAGGTTATTTGGATTTTCTTTTTTTTTGAGTTTGGTATTCAATTCAAAAAAAAAATCATATTTTATAGCAATTAGAGTGATATTTAGATCTCACAAAACTCAGTCAATTATTAGAAGACTAATGACATTGAGGTCCACATGCATTACATTTGGGATCTCATTCATGAATAGGTCATCAATCCCCGCTATTGCTTGACTTCCAAACATGGTGTCAATTTTTTTCCAAGACCTTCACAAAAAGAAAGTATCTTCATTTATGAGATTTATTGGGGCATAGAAGGATTCATCTTCTAGAGGGCTACCTAGTCTTTCCTTATTTTCAAGGTCTCTTCTCTCTTTATTTAGGGGGTATTCCATAATTTCTTAGGGGGATTCTTCTATTTGGGGGGATTTTTATGTTCATGGGTATGTCATCCATATTCATTTTTCATATCCATTTTAAGACACCTAAGCTTCATTTAAGAGGGGGTGTTAGTGTAGGTTTTTATTTTCCTAGTGGGTATTTATTTTCCTATTATCTAGGTTTTTCCTAAACTCTTTTAGTAAGCTTATTTAGGTTAATAAGTTGATTATTAGTGTGAGTGGTGTGATGTTTTTACATCTTCCATATAATTTACATTTACTATTCTTGGACACTTTTGGTTTACTCTCCCCAATGGTTGTATTTTCCACTTCCCTCTCTCACTTATTCTATATATACTCACTCTCCTAACTTGTATGTATATCATGTAGCTTCATGTTGTTAGACTTTCCTAATGTTATTTTTCTTCTTTAGAATTTTTATTGGTCTCTTCGGAGACTAACTTTATAATTTTATTTTAATTTATTTAATCATTTGTATTTATAGTTTAGTAGTTTTTTTTGTTACAATGGATATTGTGTTGTCATCTATTTTGTAGATTCTAATAGATTGAGGGAGTTCTATGTGTGCATGGGTTTGTGTAAATTAGGTTGAGACAAACCGACCATGATAATTTACTTGTACATAAATTTGAATTGGTTGAGTGCATGAGTGTGAGATAATTGATCATTAATCTTGGTGTATTTCCCATTTTTATTTTCTTTCTCTATCCCTATCTCTTTCTATTCCTTTGAATCCTTCTAACACTTATTCTCCTATCCATTTTCCCTTCCCATTATTATTTTATGGTAGAGAAGCCATTATATTATCTTATACTTTTCATTTCTTAGAGTATATATTAGCATTAGTGTTAGCCATACAATAGAGAAGGAAGTCAAATTTCTTCATAAATTCCCACATAAATTTACAAAAAAATTGTAGGTGCACAAGTTTCCATGCTATTAGAGCTTATTGAGACTAACAAAATAGATGAGTGTAAACATATTTTTTACTAAGTTTAGTAAGTGGTAGTCATAAAATTAGGTTCACATTCTTCAAGAGAATGAAGTACCGATGTTTTTTTGTCAAAACTCCTTCCCTCAATCTATCTCTTTCTCATGTTTTTTATGAGAGAATTAACTATCTATAATTTTTTTAAATATGAATTTTAAAATTAAGTAAATTAATGAAATGCATATTTTTAGTATATTTTATCTATGTATTTATTAAATTAAAAATATTATAATACATTTTTTATAACATTGACACTATAATTTAGTTGCTAATAAAATGTTGAAAGAGGAGGTTAATTGGGATATAACTATACTACAATTCATTTTTTTTTCTTTAAATTTTTAAATTATATTAAGAACTTGAAACTTTAATGTATAGATTGAGTTTTTGTTGGCAAGAGACACTGCACATGTCATCTAGTGTTGTCATTGATGGAAACCCTAGTCAGTGATTTGATTCACATGATAGTATTTGCTCATACCAGAAGTCAGATTGAAGCTAAGCGATTAACTGTCAAGCTAAAACAAAGCATCTGATAAAATTGTGTTCATCGATTCATATGCAATTTTCTGTTATCATTTTGAGTTGTGGATCTCAAGGAAGGTTTTTAGATGTATGATCTATATTTTTCGTTCAATCATAGGGCCTCTTATCGATTGTTGTGCAAGTTAGAAGATTCGGTTGATTAATTTTTTGTTTATTAATGGAAAAGGCCGACTAAGTGAATGTAGCGTGTTGTGGATCTTAGAGAAGTAATTGTTTGAAGTGTTTTGTTTTTGAGCATGATGATTTGGGTCCTCAATATGTTGTGGCCAACTTTGGTTGGTGCACATTGAAAATTATTTGTGGATTGAGTCGATGGTTTGTAAATATTTTATGTTTTATTGAAGCCTTTCACTAATGCAATGCTTTGGAAAATGCAAAAACACCACAGTACCCTAATGGAATGTTGATGCAAATGAATTCTAATATGAAAGATGCAAGTGCAATCAAGAAGCTAATATGTTCAAAATGCAGGTTCACCAAAATGAACCGTAGATTTTTGGCACCAATGCACTTCTCTAGCTTCTAGGGTTTTTCACCTAAAAGGAGGGAGGTAGGGCCAAAAATGCTAAAGGGTTCATTCAAATTATGTTATGTATGATGTTATCTAAGCTAAATGAAGTGAACTAAATGCAATTAAGTGATCGATATGACTGATTATGAATGCAAAACTAAGATTTAGGCTATGTTGGAAAACACGGTGTTGTTTGCAAAAAGCTTAAAAGAATGAACAAAAATGTAAATTAAACTAAAAAGAAAGCTTCTTTTCAGAATGGGTACACTTGGGAAATAGAAGAAGACTAGAAAACAATCTGGAAAATTGATGAAGTCTGGATTTGAGCTGGTTGGGACTCATTCGCCACCCTGGGCGAATCAATCTTAGTTCTGGGTTTTTCTGCACAAAAGTTGTTTTTTGTCAACCAGGAGCCAAGATCTGCATCTGACTCAAATTTTCACCTTAGGAGGGACTCATTCACCATGCAAGGTGAATCAATCCACTTTCAAATTTTTGCAACTTTAAAGTTCTGTTTTGCACCTTGACGGTGCTTGCACAACAATTTCCTGCAAAATAACTTAAAATTGTTTGTCTAATGGGGGGTTTGCCTTGGCCATACCCATAGTTCAGTAATTAAACCTTGAATGGAGAAAAAATTGCATAAAAACCTAGCCTTAGATGTGTTAAAGACTAGGGAGATCTGAAATATGACAAACACCCTATTCTATTGTTCTAGAATAAGCAATGCAAGAATGATTTGTATGATGCAAGATATCAACCCTAGAAACCTTACAACATATGAAAATGGAAATGAAATAGCATGCAAATGGAAAACAAACAAAATGCAAACCTTAATCTGAAGATAGAGTGAAAACGGAAGATGGAATCAATATGAAACCAAGTCCTTAGGTGTGATTTGGTGGCTAGTTGCACTTCCTCACCCTAGATTTCTTCATGATTCACCATAGGCATCCATCATCAACCCTTTGCAATGTTGAATCTTGAAAAAAAGAGTGAGCTTCAAGACCTGCAAATACCCTAGATTGCTGCCCTAAAACTTCAACTTTTGGTAATGAGACTTGTGGTAGAAGAATTGATTTTAGAAATTGCTTTTGAAAAATGACTAAATGATGTATGAAATGACTTAAAATGAGTATTTATAAGCAAAAACACCTTATTTTCCCGTTATTTAGACCCAAGAGGCCGACATTCATTGGAAATTCAAGTTAAATTAATCAAATTCCTGCTCAAAATTGAAATTTCCCTCAAAAGGGACTGATTCACCATCCTTAGCGAATGGGTCCCACCAGAGGGGACTCATTCAGCCAAGGTGGCGAATGGGTCCCACTACTGATTTTTGAAGGTGGGTTTTTGGGGTATGAGATAATTAAGTGTTGTTTGTCAGGTTTTATGAGATTATGAAGATTGATAAGTTGAATGTTAGATGAAATATATGTAATGCAATGGTTTTATGTATTGAATGGAAATAATGATGTATATGCAATGAAATGGATGCAATGTAAGTGAAATGGCTAACTACATGTTTTGGTTATCCAAGTGGATATATAGGATTGGATTTCGTGCCTCCAATGGATGAAGGGGAGTGTCACCTAAGAGAAGGAAATGGATAAGAGTTGAATAGTAAAGACATCTAAGTTCATTGAATTATGCTTAGGTCGGGAACTTGGATGTTGTTGTAATCAAGTAAGTTGTTCTTAAGTTATTCCTTTCGGTTACATGAACCTAAGTCAAGTAATGTTAGTTTCCTTATATATAGTTGATATTATCATCAAAGTGGATCTAGAATTAATATTGTATTAATGATATTTAACTAAGGAAATGATAGTGTGTATATCTTAGCATGCATGTATGCATCACAATTATATGGTTCAACCATTTAAATACATACATACATATATATATATATACACACACATGGTATGTATAGATACGTACACATGTATATATTTATACATACTAGTAAATGACAATGTATATACATGACTCGGTAGTAATTGATAGTCGATGTACATATATACTCATTTCATATAAATATATATGCATGTATATATTTATGAACATACAAGAATTCATATATATTAATATATATAGTTGAGAAGTAATATTGTAATTATAAATCAATTATTTCAATATTCAAAGAGGAAATTAAAATTAATTAAGTTGACAAGTTGTGAGGCTTAAAAAGCCAAGTTAATAGGCCAATATAAGAGGCCACATAATATCTTATTTGAAGCATGTTTAAAATGCAATTATTTGGCAAGGTAGTTGGCCACGAATTGGCTAAAATTACAACTTATTTAATGCTTGAAACAACCCTGCAAATTCTGAATAAAAATAGAGTTCTTACTAGTCATAAAAGGGGAGCAAGACTTGGTAAAACTATTGCAAACAATAACCTTTTTAACCTATTGTTATTTAGCAGCATGTGTATGAAAATATTATGCCTCATGTGCCTTTAAAAAGGTAGATATATTTGCTAGAATTTGTTGAAAATTGAGGTGTTTTCTTAGCTTAATACTTTGTAAAAATTTAATATTGTTGATCTAAATATGCTTTCCTTTGTTACAAATTCTTTGTGGGTGATTATTTGATTAATCTATTTTACTGTTTGTAGAATGAAGACAAAAGTTGTAGAAGAATTAGATAGGATATTAGAAAGATTACACAAGCATATACCGTGGAGAAAACCTTTCGGGAAAAAAATCCACCAAGAATTAATGTATTATTCAATCTCTGAAGTAGACTACAATAACTCCAATTCTTGCATGAGAATGCTTCTTTTTCCTTCACCAAATCTTCTTCACAACTTGCAATAAAACTGATAATAACTTTCTTCAACTTGCTTGAGATAAATAGTCATTAATCAACTTTGTAGACTCCACAAGAGTTACAATTACAATGCTTAATCCCTATCCCTAAAAGGTATACCTATCTCTTGTAAGTAAAGTTATGCTGTGAAGAACAATGTCAAATCTTCATCTTCATCCATTTGGGTGTCCCAAACTAAAGTAGCAACTCAACCTTTATTCTGTAAATATCTTCAAGGCTTTATCCTCAAAGTAGGCACCCAAGAGAGGGCCCACTTAACTCAGCCTTCTAAAATAACTTAACATGCAAAGGAGTTAATTCCAAGAAGCCAACTTGGGCACCCAAGTTGGGTCCAAGTTATTTCTTGTTAACTAAAACATTTCTCTCCACCATTCATGCAAGAATGGTCATCCCCTGTTAACTGAAGGTAGTCCCTATTATCTGTCATGCAACTCAAGTCATTAGTCATGCATTCCAAGTTAATTGAAGTCAACTAGCATTCAACTAAAACTAATTGAAGATAACTGAACCATAACTGAACTAAACTGAATTGAACTGAACTAAACTGATTATGAACTGAACTAAACTAAACTAAACTAAACTAAACTAAACTAAACTAATCTGAACTAAATTGATCTGAACTTCATGCATGTAAACATCAAACCCTAAATCCTAAGATCTTTACATGCATTCAAAAGTGTTATCTCTTACTCCAAATAGTTAACTGAACTCAAGGTGAGTGTCACCTACTATGTGGGTGCCCCATGTGCCTCTATTATTTAGGAACTCATGTTGGATGCCCTCACATGCTCCTAACATTTAGAATTAATTACAAATGTCAATTAACATGATTATTTCATTTAATATTAATCTATTTCTTATCCTAGTGTTGGGAAACACTTTCCAAGGGCTTAGGAGATACATGAAATAAATAATGTTTAGGATTGCAATTAAATGGAATCCTATTTCCAACATTCTCTCTCTTGGCATTATACATTGCAATTATTCTAAACAAGGAATAAAAATTATAAATTAGGTACAGGACTCAAGGCCAATGGCCTTCCTGCACCACGAGAACTTATTTGTAGGAACTGGCTTTGTAAAGTAATTTGCAACATTAATCAAAGTGTCAACTTTTTCAATTAATACCTTTCCACTTTCAACCATTTCTCACACAAAATGATACTGAACATCAAAATGCTTAGTATGAGCATGATACATAGGATTTTTGGCTAAAAAAGTAGCACTCTGACTATCACATTCAAGTCTAACTTGCTTGCAATTAAAACCAATACCTTTCTCAAGTCTCTGTAACAAAACTACCTCTTTAGAGGCATGTGTGGCAGCCATGTACTCTACTTCTGTGGTGGAAAAAGCAACCGTAGGCTGCCTCTTACTCATCCAACTAATTGCAACCCCAAACAAAGTGTACACATAGCCACTTGTCAACCTCCAACTGTCCATATCTCCTGCCCAATTTGAATCAACAAAACCATGTATGTCCAATGATCTATGCATAATATCAATTTCATTAGAACCATGATAAAATAAATAGTAATTAGAAGTCCCTTGTAAATATCTAAACACCCTCTTAACATAAGTCCAATATTCTTTACCAGGGTTAGACATAAACCTACTAAGAACTCCCACTGCTTGGGATATATCTAGTCTCGTACAGACCATTACATACATTAAACTACCAATTGCACTAGAATATGGAATTTTAGACATTTCCTCATAATCAAAATCAGATTTAGGACTCATGTCTAAACTTAACTTCGTGCCAACTGGTAAAGGAATATTAATTGGTTTACTATCCTGCATGTTAAACTTTTTCAAAATAGTATCAATATAATTGCTTTGACTTAAGCAAAGCTTTTTGTTACCTCTATCTGTACTGATCTCCATACCAAGGATATATTTTGCAGCCCTGAGATCTTTCATCTCAAATGTGCTCAAGAGTTGTGCTTTCAATTCTTTGATCATTACCTTGTTGTTACCAATAAACAACATGTCATCAACATACAAGATAATAATTAAAAGCTGATCATCAATAACTTTTATGTAAACACAATGATCTTCCTCACTCCTAACATAACCAATTTTCAATGCAAAAGCATCAAACTTCTGGTACCACATTTTGGGTGACTGTTTCAATCCATATAAAGATCTCTTTAACCTGCAAACCAATTCTTCTTTTCCTTTTACAACAAAACCATTAGGTTGCTTCATATAAATTTCCTCATTAAGATTCCCATTCAAAAAAGTAGTTTTCACATCCATTTGCTCTATCTCAAAATCATAAGCAGCAACAATTGATAAAAAGAATCTAATAGAAGTTAGCTTAGCAATGGGAGAGAAGATTTCATTAAAGTCAACTCCCTCTCTCTAGGAGTAGCCCTTGGCTACTAATCTAGCCTTGTACCTTTCAAGATTACCATCTACTCCAATCTTCTTTTTAATTATCCATTTACAACCAATGGCCTTTCTTCCTTTGGGAAAACTCTCAAGATCCCACATGTCACAAGTTTCTAAGGATTCCATTTCCTCATGCATATCTTGTGACCAAAGCTTGTTCTCATCTGAGGACAAAGCTTCCCTATAAGAACTGGGTTCATCATTAGTACTCATTAAAGCAAAAATACAATGAAAATTAGGTGGGCTATACCTATCAATGGGATTTCATTGTCTTGTGGATCTTCTCAAAGGAGTTTCTACCTGTTCCTCAATATGCTCATATTGAGCATCTATTTCAGAAAAATTCTCTGAACTCTCCTCTTCCAATCCATCCAATTGTTCTTCAACATGTGCATCTTTTTGCTTCTCATTATTTATCTCAAAATGAATTGTTTGAGAAGTATCCTTCTCCTTTGGTTCTTCTCTTGAATAAGCCTTAAATTCCCTGAAAATCACATCTCTAGATAAAGAAACTTTTCATGTTAGTGGATTCCAAAGCTTGTATCCTTTTACATTTTCACCATAACCTATGAGTATGAATTTATGTGCTTTAGGATCCAATTTAGATCACTTTTATTGAGGCACGTGAACAAAAGCCTCACAACCAAAGATCCTTAAATGTGGAACACTAGGTTTCTTACCTAACCACATTTCATAAGGAGTTTTATCTTCAATAGATGAACTAGGGGATCTATTGATTAAATAACAAGAAGCACATACTGCCTCAGCCCAAAGGGACCGATCTAGCTTAGCACTACTTAACATACTCCTAGATCTTTCCATTAAGGTTCGGTTCATCCTTTATGCTACTCCATTTTGTTGAGGTGTATGTGGAGTATTTTTTTGTCTCACTATTCTTGCATGCTTACAATAATCATCAAATTCCCTAGAAAAGTACTCACCACCATTATCTCATCTCAATACTTTTATCTTATGATCTGATTGTTTCTCAACCAAAGCCTTAAATTCCTTAAACTTATTAAACACATTAGATTTGTTATGCATAAAATATATCCAAGTGCATCTTGATAAATCATCAATAAATGTGACATTATCTAGATTTCCCAATAGAGTCAATATCCACAACACCCATTACATCTAAATGAATAATTTTTTAGCTTTATTTGTACCACTAGGAAATTTAGATCTAGATTTCTTTCCAAACACACAATGCTCACAAAAGTCATTTTTTCCAATATTATAATAAGGAATACCGTCAACCAAATTTTTATTAAGAATGGTCCTAAGACCTTTTTCACCTATATAGCCCAATCTATGGTGCCATAACATACATGTATTTTCAGCTTCAGTTACATTGGCTAAATTATTTACATTGGAGGTATTAAGCTTAAACAAAGTCCCAATCCAAGATCCTTTAGAAACCACCATATCCCCTTTCACCAATTTGCAACCACCTTTGTCAAATGTCTCATGCATCCCAGAATCATTGAACTTAGAGACAAAAATTATATTTCTAGCAAGTCTTGGAATATGTAAAACATCATTGAGGGTCTTAACCCTAGTTCCATCACTGAAACATAATTTTACCTCTCCTTTGCCAACAACCTTTGTTGTGTTGTTGTCTCCAAAGAAGACATCTCCTCCATCATATGCAGTATACTTAGAGAACCACTCCTTGTTAGGAGTCATATGATAGGAGCAACTTGAATCAATAAGCCAAGAGTTATCAACAACAGTATTAGAAGAAATGACTAATGCATCATTACTGTCATCGATGGATTTGTTTGTAGAAGCATCAAAATTCTTTGTCTTGCTCTTACAATCCTTTTTAATATGTCCAGGTTTTCCACAATTCCAACACTTTACCTTACTCTTACCAGGGTTTTTAGACCATCCTTTGGACTTACCCTTTCCTTTCTTGTCTACTTAGATTCCTTCTCTTTAGGCCTACCTCTTATAAACAAGGCATCTTGGGAGCTAGTTTTAGACTTCCTCCTCATCTCCTTTGATAGGAGAGTAGGAATGATATTGTCCATATTTGGATCTGCACCACTACCACTAATAGCAACAATTAGATTTTCCCTAGAATCTAGTAAAGAACAAAGTAACAAAATGCATTTATCCTCATATTCTAGCTTTACATCTACATATGCTAACTAACTGATAATAAAATTAAAAGCATTTAAATGATGTGCAATAGAATCACCATCTTTCATTTTTAAAGAGTACAACTGCCTTTCCAGATATAGCTTATTTGTTAGACTCTTAGTTTGATAAATATCACCTATTCTCTTCCACAATTTATATGCAATATTTTCATCTAAAACATTCAAGAGAACAACATCAACAATACATAATCTTATGGTTCCTCGTGCCTTTTTATCTAAATTAGCCCAATCCTTATTTGACATAGTTGTAGGTGTCTTTGTCTGATTATTAATATCTAACCACTGATCTCTTTCTTCAAGAAGATCTTCCATTTTTAGTTTTCACATTTCATAGTTAGATCCATTGAACCTTTCAATATCTAAACGATAATTCATTGTAACAAACTTATTTCCAAAATCAGCAAATAAAAATAATAATAAAAGCTCCCACTAAGCTAATAAATCCTTCAATCTTTTAAGAGAAAGACATCCCAATACTCTACCCAACCTTAGCTCTAATACCAAATGTTGAAAATTGAGTTATTTTCTTAGCTTAATACTTTGTAAAACTTTAAGATTGCTGATCTAAATATTCTTTCCTTTGTTACAAATTCTTTGTGGGTGATTATCTAATTAATCCATTTTACTGTTTGTAGAATGAAGACAGTAGTTGTAGAAGAATTAGATAGGATATTATAAATATTACACAAGCATATACCGTGGAGAAACCCTTTCAAGAAAAAACTCAACCAAGAATTAATGTATTATTCAATCTCTGAAGTAGACTACAATAACTCCAATTCTTGCTTGAGAATGCTTCTTTTGCCTTCACCAAATCTTCTTCACATCCTGCAATAAAACTGATAATAACTCTCTTCAACTTGCTTGAGATAAATAGTCATTAATCAACTTTGTAGACTCCACAAGAGTTACAATTACAATGCTTAACCCCTATCCCTAAAAGGTACCCTTATCTCTTGCAAGTAAAGTTATGTCGTGAAGAACAATGTCAAATCTTCGTCTTCATCCATTTGGGTGTCCCAAACTAAAGTAGTAACTCAACCTTTATTCTGTAAATATCTCCAAGGCTTTATCCTCAAAGTAGGCACCCAAGAGAGGGCCCACTTAACTCATCCTTTTGAAATATCTTAACATGCAAAGGAGTTAATTCCAAGAAGCCAACTTGGGCGCCCAAGTTGGGTCCAAGTCATTTCTTGTTAATTGAAACATTTCTCTCCACCATTCATGCAAGAATGGTAATCCCCTGTTAATTGAAGGTAGTCCCTATTATCTGTCATGCAACTCAAGTCATTAGTCATGCATTCCAAGTTAACTGAAGTCAACTAGCATCCAAATAAAACTAACTGAAGATAATTGAACCATAACTGAACTGAACTGAACTGAATTGAACTAAACTAAATTGAATTGAATTGAACTAAACTAAACTAAACTAAACTAATCTAAATTAGACTTCATGCTTGTAAACATCAAACCCTAACTCCTAAGATCTTTACATGCATTCAAAAGTGTTATCTCTTACTCCAAATAGTTAACTAAACTCAAGGTGAGTGTCACCTACCATGTGGGTGCCCCATGTGCCCCTATTATTTAGGAACTCATATTGGATGCCATTACATGCTCCTAACATTTAGAATTAATTACAAATGTCAATTAACATGATTATTTCATTTAATATTAATCTCTTTCTAATCCTAGTGTTGGGAAACACTTTCCAAGGACTTAGGAGATACATGAAATAAATAATGTTCAGGATTGCAATTAAATGGCATCCTATTTCCAACAGTATTAAGGAAGATTGAATAGCCATAAAGTGACGAATTATGTTCAACTTATTAAGCATGGAAAAAATTTGAATAAGTCAACAAAGTATATGGAAGTTGCAACAAACTTAAGTTGGATTTGAAGGAAGTTTTCAATGCCTTATTGATGGGACATTTTAGTCAATCCACTCATGCTATTTTCCTGACACTTATTGGCAAAAACTTGCTATTTAATTGGACTCAATATGAGTCGACATAAGGCATATTTCAACGTGGGTTTTGGAGCAAACTATGAAGGTTCATTTTTCTTCTTTAACTTGCACCTATCTCAGCATGGATAAGTAGCCATAAAGTCATTTCAATTTGATCTTTTAATGTTCTCAAACTACTTTTCATTGTGGTTAGTTATTAGTAGATAATTATCAGTTTATGAGAGTTTAAAACTACATTGGTGATTGGTCATTAATTTATCATAGTGGAGAGCAAGTTAGTTGAATCTCTTGTCTATAAATACAAGAGTTTTGCATTGTAAAAGGGTTGGGTTGGTTACTATTGTACCCAAAATAAATTTTTGCTTCAAAGAGACATTTTTCTTAAAATGATCTAAATCATGAAAAATTGTTGTCAAAAGTATGTTTGAGGTAAAAAAAAAGAAGTTTTTTTGTGGGTTTGTGTCAAGGAAGATGCTTGCAAATTTCTAAAAATTTGAAAATTAGGGTTTCAAACCCCTGTTTTTAGGAAAACCCCTGAAAATAGGACCTTCCTATAAATGATTGAAAATGATTTTGATAGGATTAACCAACTTCACGATCACACTGGTCAAGTCAAAATCACCAAAAAAATTTCTTTACTCTGGTGGGTCTATTTTCATTTTTCAGGAAGAAAGTTAGGACCTCCGCAACCATTAATGGCATAATGGCTTGTACTAGGTGACAAGATATAAGCCTCGAAAGCTTCAATGAAGAAACTATGTTGAAAATTCTCAAAAAGATGCTCTACGACGGAGGGGATTTTCAAAAGTGAAAAATGTTGAAAATTGACTAAGTCTAGAGAATGCACGCCTTGCTACCAAGAGGAGGCTATGCAGTCAAATGCCTTAGTCAATTTTCCAACACCCATACATACAACACAATGAAGGTAATTTCCAACATACATGTATATGCGTCGTCAATGACAATGCTCAAAATGGTCACGATGCACGATGAATGTCAAGCACAAAGAGATGAAGTTTTTTTTTTCAAAGGAAATGATGGAATTATGGCTAAAAGTGCCCCTGTTGGCTAGGGGATCCCTTGAATCTAGGGGGTCCAAAACAATCATCAACCTTCACCAATGCATTCATCTTCTTCATGTTTCAGGTGGCTTTTCAGCACATCATAAAGCATGATCACCTGATTCACCAATCATCGACAAACGTAAGCAAAGTACGAAGATGCTATAATGCAAGTGCTTTCAAATGACAATCAAACATGAGAAAAAGTGCCCCTACTGACCAGGGGTTCCCTTGAATTAGATGGTATAGATTTTAGTTGTTGAACATACTCGTCTTTAGGTGATCTCCCTGGCATCAGCTCGACTTTGCAATGAACCTGTTCACTAGCCTATGAGACACATCAAACGAAAGTAGTTGTTAATCATTCAAGCATACAAAATGCATGGTAAATCAATGCACATCAAGGAAAAAGCACCCTTGTTGAGGAAAGGTTCCCATCATTTTAGTTAGTCAGACGTAGTCTACAAGCATAGTGACCTCCAAGATGAGCTTCTCTGTTTTGATCAATCTCAATGACACCATCAACAAAGACAACATACAAATAAAATACCCGACAACAAAGATAAAGTTGGGGTAGTTCGTGAAAGTTTACAACATGAAATAACTGGTCAAAAGGTCAAAGGCACCCCTACAAGCCAGTGGCACCCAAGCTTTTAAGGCATCTAAATCAACTTTCAAGTTTTGTGAAGCCAATCATCTTTTCCAAGGCTGAACTGGTTACTCATCCCATGCTTCAACAAGATAATCAGATATCTTACGACAGAGATCGAACTGGGACCATTTACGAAGGTTTGCAACATGGAAATAACAAGTCCAAAAGCCAAAAGTGCCCCTGCAGGCCAGGGGCGCCCTCACTTTTGAAGTACCTAAACCAATCTTCTCGCTTCACGAAGCCAATCATCCTTTCTAGGACTGAGCTGGTTATCCATCCCATGTTTTAGCGAGATCATTAGACTCATTAGTCAGCAGTGATCTCAGATCAGAGCACAGAGGGTCAAAATGGTATAATTGAAAAACACTTAAGAAAATTTACTAAGTATGGTGAAAAAGCGCCCTTGAATTGAAGACATTCGATACAATCTTTGAGCTTTGCAACTTCTAGGCACACTTAATCAAGGTTTTTCCATCTCAACAATGGATCCATCAACGACAACTCAAGATCAACGAAGCAACTAGAAACGAGGATCCAATAGAGGCACTCCACCATGACTTCAGCATGAAAATGTGTTCAACTTCAAAAAAGGATGCCTAAAAGGTCAAAGCAAGATTTGTTGAATTGAGTTAGATATTTTGAAGGCTTCACATGTCTAAACTTCCCCAAATTGGTGGAAATCAGTGTTGTGAATTCAAGATGATGTAGAAAGACTCCTCCATCATGAGTTGGCGTCCAAACTTGATTGCTTCAACATCAATCACTATGTATCAAGCTTGGACATCATTATTCATCATTTTTCTTTACAATTTGGAGCTCAAGAACAATCATTTTATCTCAAAGACATCTTATCAAATTCTGATAGGGGGTTTTCATCATTCTTCATATTTTTGAAGATCAGTTGCACAAAGAGACAATTTATCAGAGGTTGCATCAAAAGGCATAATTTTTCAGAAATATAGTTGATAACTTCCAATCTTCTTCTTGTCTTGTCTTAGATATTCTTGCATGTCCCAAAAAACAACAGATAATCATAGATCTAACCAACTAGGTATGATCAACACAATTTTTCCAACAAAACCCACTTGTTGAATTTTCTAGAAATAGTAAACTTGCTTCCCCTATTTTTAGTTTTCCAAAAAAGTCAAATTTGAAAATCAAATGAACTGGTTTTGTTCAGCATTGAAGCACGAACAATACCCATGTGTCAAATTTTTTTTGAAAAAATACTTCTCAACAGGTGGCTATTTTTAGGGGTTTTCAAAAGTTGTTTGAACATATCCATGTTTATAGTCAACAGTCAATTTTTTTAGAATATAGTACTCTCAAGTTGGAATCAAGACCAAAATTATCCTACTTCACGACTTTATAAAAACACTCGACACAGACATGCATCAAGTGAAGACTGTAGTTAAGATGGATGCCTTGGAAGCTGTAAATGACATCACCATTCAATGGATAGCCAAATGTGAAAGGTAGTCATTCTAAACACAAAGCTGCCACCAGTTACTACTGCACTACCTTCCACATTCCATGTCAACAAGGCTGGATGACGCAGTTGCAAAGAAGATCGAATATCAAAAGCAGTTTGTAAGAGGCAGAATAAGTCAATGACTGGATAAAAAAACTGTTGACTAGAGGTGGTGAGGTGTAAAAGCACCCACTTAGGATGTCCTACCCTTCAGAATAGCATTAATGGCCACAGGAGTTAACTTGATGCCTCATTCCAAGTTAACTCCATGTCCCATTGATCATCCATGTTAGATCCCACCAATTATGGATGTCTATCTCAGATCTCCACTAATTGTGGATCTCTATTTTGGAGGAACATTTTGTAATTTAAGTTCACTTTTAGTTTAGTTTCAGTCAACTGAAGTAGACTTCCAGTTGACTGTTTGTTTAGTTTTAGTTAACTGAAGTAGATTTCCAGTTAACTGCTTGCTCACCTACTTTTAGACATAAGAATAAATCTTGTTGATTGATTGGCAAGAAATGATTGTTAACTCAAGGAGATTTTAGGGTTGCCTACTCCTTTGAGTTTCTATAAATAAGATCCCTGGGCTCATTATTTGTTAACCTTTTATTTACTACACAAACTTGCTACGCCATTGTTTCCACAAGCTTGCAAGTGCATATTTTTTCACTCTTGGATGAGAGTTTGTTTGGTTTGATAAGCAATTGTGTATTATTTCATACCTTTTATGTCCCAAAATTTTGTAATTCGTTGAGAAAGTTTGAAGAAAGAAGTCAAAAAGCACATGCAATTTGATCTAAAGATTTGAGTTCTTTCAATGTCTTGTTCTTACAATCTATTGTTTCAATCTCACCCTTGGATAAGTTTCATCACCTCCTTTGGTATTTTGTTGTTGATGATTATCGTTTGATGTTGTTTAATGAGTTGTATTTTATCCTACACTTTGGACAAGTGTCGTCACCTCCTCAGGAATCCTGTTAGCCAAATCATCGTAATTTGTTGTTTCTAGTGAGTTGTATTCTAGCCTATACCTTGGACAGGGGTTCCTCCTCCTTGGAAAGTCTGAGATTCATCTTACCGTAAGAGTGATTACTTGCATAAAGCCTTATTTGAGCATAAATATGAGAATTTAGAGCCTTAGACACATTTTGAAAGATGGTCAAACCAAGCGATCCAACCAATCCATTCCCGCTCCTATGCCCTCATGCTCTGTTTACCTTGAGGAGCTAGGATAGATTAAAAGCTAGTTTAGTTGTAGCTAAGATCTACAGAAACTAGAGAAAGCCTTAGCTACAATGCATTGTGTTTATGCACCCTTGTGTCTTTCCCACTGAGTAAAAAAGATAGGCACACTTAACTCCATTTTACTTTTATGCAAATATCAACAAACAAGAGGGAGCTTCCCCTCCATAATTTGAAGAGTAGTCATCACGCAATATGCATAGCTATTTGTTTCCAATAAGCACTCCAGATGTGCTAATTGAAATGCCAACAGTTACCAAGAAGGAAAAGGCATAGAGATTGTGACAAAATTACTCTTAAGTTTATTGAGTCTGAAATCAATCTAGTTTGAGTCTTCAAGCAATAAGGAAGCTAAGCAAAAAAGGGAGAATATAGTTTGGAAGCTAGAGTTGCAAGGAACAGTCTTCAAGCAATAAGGAAGCTAAGCAAAAAAGGGAGAATATAGTTTGGAAGCTAGAGTTGCAAGGAACAGTTGGTAGCAAATCAAAGTATAAATAATAGGAATGTTCATACATTACTAAACTATTTCTATTCTTGTTTTGTTTGAAAATGAAAAGAAAGAGAAACAAAAGAATGACTTGAGAACGAATACGTTAAGTTCAGAAATAAGAGGTGAATGTTAATAATCTTGTTAATGTTAGATTTGAAACTATGTATAGTATGGTACTGTTATGTATTATAAATGCAATCTAAAATCTTATGATAAGGAAATAAGTAATATGGATTATAGAATTGAATAAAAATACTTATATTATGTATATGTCCATGAATGCTAAATAAAAAGCCTTAGTATGTTATACTACTTGAAAATGAGTTTATGGGGTTTTGAAAATGTGTGCTAGATGCTCACTAACTGGATATTATTACCCATCAGTAAACCCCTTATCTTCTGAGTTATTTTATGAACCCAACCTTATGACGGGTTTTTGGAAGTATTACTTCTTGTTTAAAGGGGTAGTAATCCTTTAGTTGGCTCAAATTATGTTGTTTCTTTGTATGTGTGACATGATGTCAATGATTTTTGAGTGACCATAGGAAGGTCAAGATGCTGGCATATGAGTCAACCCTATTTGTCTGAATAACCTAATAATTAGGTGGATGGTTAACACTATGGGTTGAAAGAACTTGATTAAAGGCTGATGCCTAGACCCTGAATGTTGCAAGAATTGTAATAAGGGAGGATTCCCTTTTCCATGAAGTTAAATTGTTTTGTTATTTGACCACCCTATTGGGTATGATTTTGTGAATATAATCCTTATGTTAGTAGAATCAGTTGGTCTATAGAGGTTTTAACCTTAATAAACAAGACTACAATGTTTACCATAAAAGGTCAAAACTTAAAAGGAAGTTATATTCCTATTTGAAGATTTAAGCATCACTATGGGAATTATTATATGAATTAGTATACCTTATGATGATGAAATAGGTAAATATTTGATTAAACATTATATTAAGAGAGTAGTAGCTCTCAAGGGTTAGGGTAAATATTTGAACAAGTGGTTGTAGCCAAGCCTTAGGTAGTTACACGAAAGTAACTCGAGTGATTGAGTTAAAAATTACTAACAACTCAAATGAGTTATTACTTAGTGAGTCTTCAAATTCTAAGAAAGGATTCTATAGTGGAACTAAACACTGGACATCCAAGATTATAATATGAGGAAGTAAACTTCAGTTCAAGAATAATATTTAGTATCTATATATGATGAACATTTTTTCAATACTATTTGTGTGACCAAGAGAGTCTATTCAAAGATGATCATCAGTATCAACCACTTGAGCTTAGAATGGGAGAGCAGATAATCCAATGGTTAATACGAATGACTAGAATAAGTGGCAATTGCTAAGTCCCAAGTAGTTACAGGAACGTAACTTGTGTATTCTAGGTCTATAAAGTATAACCAGTCAAGTCATTTATCGAATTAGTAAGTAATAGCTAGAACATATGGCGATTGTCAAGGCCCAAGTTGTTACGTTGATTTACCATGGGTGTTCTAAAGTCAGGAATAATTAACCAACCTAGATGAATTATGACTTAACAAGGAATATTACTATGCTCAACATTGATAGGTGTCAAGGGGCAGTACTATACTCGGGATGGATAATAGTCAAGGAGCACTATAATGCTCGAGATAGACAGGTGTATACGAGTGTGACTTAAATAAATACATCACTTTTTAGATGTAACTTTATATGAAGTGTTAACCAATAATCAAATAGTAAGTTTGAATTATTACAAGGTCAGATTAGGTTCTCCAAGTCGAATAAGGTGGGTGAACAAATGACTTTGCTCCAAGTAAGTAGTGATTGTAATTAATACAAATAACTTTGGCCAAAGTGGGTGCATTAGCCATTGCATGCACTTTTTGGTTCATTGTGTTCTAGATACTTAACACAATCAAAGTTGTCTTTCATAGTTGGAGGGTTTCCATAGTTGATAGATGGTATTGATTAAGTAGGGCACAACACCAAAGCTCAAATGGCTACTATTAGGGGGTTCTTAACCATTCCCTTTGTTAAAGGGTAGGGCCACTTCTAGTTAGGAAGGTGTGTGGGGGATTGCTTAATTCCATGGTTGGAGGTAAAGTACTTGGGTGGTGCTCTCCCTCTTGTCGATGACTCCTTGAGTCTTGGGAGACAAAAAGAAAGAAAGTGTCCAGATATGGATCTTTGACCTTTGTTCCTTATTTATTTATGGTGTTTACATATTTGAATTTGATTATGTGGAAATGATGAAAAGGAAAGTAATTTGTAATTTCTAGTTTTATTTATTGAAATAGAACTAATATGCTTCACTCATGTTTTTAGTTATGCAAATGTATCTTTCATTTATTGAAGAAATTTTTATGTACAAATTTTAAGAAATAGTTACTTTTTACTTTATGGCTAAAAATTCCATGTAAATACCTTGTTATAAGGTTGTGGTTGTTACAATGAGTTAGATAGATGATAATCCCAACAAGTTGTTAGTACAAAGTGCCATCGATGAATAATGAAAAATACTGAGCCTCAATTTTGACTCCAAAAGAAAGGCATTCAGAGTAGGCATTTATTCAACCAAATGAAACCTTGAAAGAAAATATAGAGCATAATCAAATTGTTTGATGATGATCCTAAAAGAACACTAATATACCTAAATCTTAAGAAAATAGTGCAACAAGCCCAATTCATTCATAAAAAATATTTCATGTAAGGAAATTTTCATTGTCACAATGGTAGATGATGAACTCCCCACAATCAATAGGTCATCAACATAGATGACTAGGAGAGAATAATCCCACTATAAAATATAGATATTTAAATCCAAATGTAAATAAGAGAACCTCAGTTTCATACCAAGTTTGAGTACCCTATTTCAAGCCATAGATATATTTTGGGAGTTTTTAAACCAAATAAGAGTCCTAAAAAAACCTTGAGGCTACTCCATGTATAACTCCTCCTCAAGGTTTTTGTAAATAAAAGAACCCATCATGTTTATTTAATAAACCTCACATCAATGTGTTACAACCATATCACGAGTGAGTTTTATGGATTTCATTTTAGCTACAAGTGCAAAAATCTCAGAGTAGTCAACAACAAGAACCTAAGAAAAACACGTTGCAACTAATCATGCCTTATGCTTATTCACTAACCCATCTATTATGAATTATGTTTGATAGATCCACTTATATTAAACAATTTTTGTTCCTTTCAGAAGGGATACAGTATCCCAAGTTTGGTTTCTAATAGAGGAAATATACTCCTTGTAGATATTTGTATTCCATTCAATTATACCAAAATCCTCTCAAAAGGATTGTGGACCCCTAAAATTATGAATGAGTCTACTTGGTGTTTGATTGACCATAACCTAGTTACCTAAAAATTGTAGTGCCTATTGAGCCCAAATTGGACCCAAAATTAGAGAATTCAATTGAGATTCATCAACCTATCAATGATGACTAGGAATGGAAGGATGTGATTCCTTTTTATCACTCTCAACATCAAAAGTGGAGGGTACCATCGTAAATTGTCATCCTTGAAAATTTCACACTATTTTTCTCCCCCTTAAATTATTGGACTTGATTGAACTCCTAATTTCCTAAATTGTGCATTCCATGGCTTAATTTTAACAATTACAAATAAATTGCAAGCGAAAAACAAATGCATTCATCTTATACTTTTCCCCTAACACCTTAATTTTTGAAAAATAGGGTTTGGAAAGAGATGCCCTATGGTGCTTTGTCCCCCTATTTTTCCTTGCCCCAAATTCAAATATGTCAGTGTCGACACTTTATCATTTGTAATTCAAGTTTCCAAAGTCGGCTAGTAGGATTTAATTTGTTGAAATTAGAGCAATTACATATAAATACCTAGTTATTGCACCATTTCAAAACTAACTGGCATCAAGAGGCAATTTTAGAGATCAAGAGATTTATCAAGCATGTCAAGAGTAGTATTTGTGAATATTATTGCAATAATTCAAGGCCCAAACATCATGTCAAATCCTATGTGAGTTTATGTGTGTTCATGTTATCATTGTTTGTGAAGGCTAACCCTTTTGTAGGTCTCCAAGCAAATCAAGAAAGCAAGACCCAAGACCTTGAAGTGATGTGCATGAATTCAATCCTTCAAGGAAGCCATTGAAGGGTGGTGAGTTGTTGCAATTTGTTGATTCATAATTCCTTCCTATCATTTATCTTTTTTATCAATTATATTCCCATTGTGGAACTAGAAAAACTAACATGAGGTTTGACTAAGGTAAGCCCCTAAATGGAACAACCATTCCTCTCTCTTTGAATGTATAGGTTTCAGGTTTGGAGAAGATTGAAGGAAGTTTGAAGATTCATTTTATATTATTGCATTCCAAACCCTACACCTTGATGAGCCACAAAAATTGACTACAAAATTATCTGATAGTGATTTGAAAAATTTGAAGACAGAATCGGGAAGCCCTAATCCAACATTAGCAGACTACAAAAATAAATCTAGAATATCCCTATAAGGACACAAACACCCTATTACGACTTATTCCTCCTATTCAAGCCAAATCCAAATTTACAGAATAGGTACACAAAACTTTTCCTTTCTCAAATTTGTTGGTGAATTTTTGTTATAGTTTCTTAGTTGTCAGAATCTCACATTTTCAAATTAGGGCACATAGTTTAATTAGGTTAATCAAGGAAAACCAATTCCAATCAATTAACAAGGCCCACAAGGATCAAATCCAAGTTTGATTGACTCACATTTATGGTTGAAAGTCAATCTAATCACCTTGTTGATCTGCATCCTAAATGAATCTCTAGAAAAAGAAAAAAATTGACTCTAGGTTCTTAACATTAAACTTAACGCCTACATTTACCCAAATTTCATTTTGGTGAACCCGACCTCTTAAAATTATATACCTTTTGAAATTTCACCCTAGATCTAAGTTTTGATTGCACTTCTTTGCATTGTTCACTTAGGGTTTCATTTTTGCATCATAAAATTCAAAAATTGCATATCATATTGCATCATAGGTTACAATAAGGTTAATTTTAAGTCATTTAGGTTAGATATACATTCAAAATTGCATGCACAATTTCCATTTTTTGTTCAAGCATTGCTACACATTTTCATTTGAGTTACATTGCCTTGAATTGAGCAAATTCTAGAAAAATACTCAGTGTCAAACCTGTTTGCACATAGATACAAAACTCTTAAATAGTCTAATAAATAGTAAAGTTTTTAGTTTTTTTGAAACCCTGTCCAGGACATAAATGCCCTTGGGCAGCTTTGTCCTACTATTCTTGGCTCAACAAATTTTTTCTTAGACCTCTATTTTTGTGTCCTTAGTCTATTTTTTCTTGTTAATTATTGATTTGAAATTCTTAGTTGCATCTATTTAGGCATTGCAGCTTGATCTTGAGCTTGTTGTTGTTGTAATGCTTGTTGATAGGCTTGTTGTGCTTGTTGTGCTTGTTGTTGTTGCAATGCTTGTGCTTGAGCTTCTTGTGTTTTCAACACTTGTTGATAGGCTTTTTTTTGTTGCAAAGCATGTCGTTGGGATTGTTGTTGTTGCAAGGTCTAAGCTTGAGCTTATTATGCTTGCAATGTTATACTGTATTGGATTGGATTGTTTTGATTTTGTGGCACATGTGGTATATTTTGAGGATTGTTTTGTGCTATCATTCCTTGTAAAATTATCAATTGGGGTGGAGTAATGTAGGTTTGGGGTCCCATTTGATTTTTCATGACTTGGGGGACCAATGGTTGTGATGGTGCCATTTGGTGTTGTGATATCAATGACACATTTTGACTTTGAATCAATAGATTGGAAGGGTTCCCTTGATTGATTTGTAGTTGAGGGTTCCATTGCTATATTAGATTTGGGGCCAAGGTGTTACCTTGGTTGATGGGATTCATGACAAGTGAGTTTCCTTGACTTGGATTCATGACAATTGGGTTTCCTTGAATTAGATTTGTGACAAGTGGGCCTGATGTGTTTGGTGGGTTGGTTGGAGTGGTTTGTGGAACCAATTATTTTGATGTGTCAACTTGGGGATTCGATACATAGATGGAACTTGTTGCATTAAGGGTTGACCTTTTTGTTGCACTTGGGGTACTTGGCTCTCATGACTTTGCATAAAATTAGGAGGACTTGAGGTACTTGTGGTGGTGGATGAAAATGGTTGCACTCGAAAAGTCGAGTCTGTTGTGTTATGGAATGTAAGTGGTACATGTGGATGTAGAGGGTTTTCAAGAATGGTAGTGGAAGAGTGTGGATGGAAACTAAATGTGGGTGTCAAATCTATGTTTTGTGGAAGGGTGGTGTCTTGTGTACCAAAAAGTGTGTTGCCTCCTAAATTGGGAGTGTGACCAAGGTTGGTTGGAAGTCGTGTTGTAAGTATAGTTGTCAATGATTGACTTGGTGTGTGTGATGGGGTTGGTTGAATGATGGGTTGAGTCACACCTTGTGTCAAGGGTTGTGAGATGGAAGCTTGAGGAATTGAAGCCACATTTCCTAAGTGATACAGAGGGATAACAACTTCACATAGAATGGACAATAAAGAACAAGAAAATGTGTGTTTCACAACAATATGCACCTGATTCCTTGATCTTTCAATGGTGATGGCAAATAACACCCTGTAAATTGTCCTATTTTATTGTTTTCATAGGTTCGTCTCAGGAAACAATCAATACTCATTTGATCTTCATTCTTAGGCTTCTAAATACTTTAACCAAACCCCATAGACCTCATTGAAAAATCCCAAGTAATAGTAATTAACTCAAAACAATACATTTCCACAAAACCCTCAACAAACTAGGGTTTATGATAGTCTAGATGCTAATAAAAACACACTGTCCTCTATAAATCATGCAAATTAATTAATTATCACTTGCACTTTGGTGGAAATGTGCACAAAGACCGGCAAAAATTTTGTTCTAAATTTCATGATTCACTTGCCCTTTGGTGGAAACGTGCACAAATACCTACAAAAATTATGTTCCAAATTTCATGATTCTTCACTTTAGAACTTGAGATATGAATTTTTCTTACTCACTAAAAACCCTAGTTTCTAAACAGGGCATCAAGCATTGTTTTACCATAACTTGAGCAAAAATCAATGAAATCACTTCAAACCACTTGCATTTGAGCCTTAATACATGCCATTATCATCCCACACAATCATAGACCTGAAACTATGTCGTACAAGTCCATAACAATCTTCTTCTTTTTTTCCAGAAAAAAGTGTCATAAAATTGTCAAAATAGGGTATATCTCATCAAATCTTGATCTTCAAATTCCTAGAGTGTATATTTTCATTAATTCAACATGGAGAACTTACAAAAAATAGTTACCATCAAGGATATGACCTTTTTCCCCAGTAACCCTAATGTCCATGTCATTAAACTTGACATTTATGCTCTTTTTTTGCAACTTTTAACCCTGTACCACACCTAGGCTAGAAATAATTACAAAAGATTATATATATGGTTTTCTAAGACCATTTTTTTTTACCTTTTCTTGACATACAAATAGGACTCATAGAACAAAACATTCCTTAAAACATCAACTACGTCTCTTGAACCTTGAAGAACAATATTCAAGTGATGCTCCTACATCATACTCCCCAAGGAAAAGAAATTTGAGTTCCATCTCAAATGATGGTTTGCTTTTCTTTCTCTTCTTCCAATTGTGTTACATTCTTGGCTATTCTCTGACCTCCTCTTGATCCTCTCCATGCTTGGCTTGATCTACTCCATGTTTATTGGTCTTCACACTTTTGTTTCGTGCTTGCTTTTTGTTTCTCCTCCTAATGATCTTCTTCTCAACTATAGGGCTCCAAAATTATATTTCTCTTTCATAGGCCTCATTACTACTATCCATTTCTTCATCCTCTCCATTCTCTCCTTCATTTTCACCTATACAAACATTATCATCAACATGCATTAGATAAGAACCATGAGGCTAATTTGCATCTTCACTAGCTCCCTGTGCTTGTTTTCTTGTGTCTTCCTTCACTGCCCTACTTGTATTCATACCTTCATTAGCAATATTCACCTTCCACTCTTGTTCTATCTCAAAAAAATTTGCCCACAAATCATCTTTAAGTACCTCAAAATGTATCTCTGTAGCAACTTGTTTCCTTTCTTTCCCATTTAGCAACTCTTTTCTATCCAAACTTTGTTCACCTTCACCTTCCAAGACAAATATCCTTTCTTTCTTCTTTTTGAACAATCACCTTTATAGGCCACTTCACCTTCTTTCTCATTGGATAATACCAAAAATTTCCTTGGTATTCTTCCTCAAGGCACTGTTGCACTACAAGCTCATTACCTCTTTTCAACTTTGTCATTTCTCTATCAAACTTTGGAGCTTGGCTTATCTTGTTGTCTTTCATCTTGTCCTTCTTTTTGAGGCTTTATTTCTTATCTTGTTGTTGCATCTTATTATCTTAATGATACCTCACCTTTGGATTTTTTATTTTCCTTTGGCCTAATCTTTTGGTACTCAAATACCTTCACACACAACCTTATACAAAATCTTGTTAACTTGGACAACTTTCACTATCAGATCTTTTTGGGATATGATACCATAAATGATGTAGAGGGATAGAAAATTCACACATAATGGAAAATAAAGAATAAGAAAATGTGGGTTTCACAATAGTAGGCACTTGATTCCCCGATCTTTCAATGGTGACAACAAATAACACCCTGTAAACTATCCTATTTGCTTGTTTTTATAGGTTCAAGTCTCAAGAAATAATCAACATTCATTTTATCTTCATTCTTAGGCTTCTAAATACTTTAACCAAACCTCAAATACCTCATTCAAATCCTAAGTAACTGTGATTAACTCAATAAAATGCATTTCCACAAAACCCTCAACAAACTAGGGTTTATGACAGTCTAGATGCTAATAAAAACACATTTCCCTCTATAAATAATGAAAATTAATTAATTATCACTTTCCCTTTGGTGGAAACATGCACAAAGAACTACAAAAATTATGTTCCAAAATTCATGATTTTTCTCGAGTTAGAACTTGAGATATTATTTTTTCTTACTCACTAAAAATCCTAGTTTCTAAGCAGGGCAACAAGCATTGTTTTTTCCATAACTTGATAAAAACTCAAATAAATCACTTCAAACCACCTGCATTCCTTTAGACATTAAATTATCATCCCATGCAATCATAGACCTAAAACTATACCATACAAGTCCATACCAATCTATTCTTTGCTTTTTTTTAAAACTGTCATAAAATGTCAAAATAGGGTATATCATATCAAATCTTGCTCCTCAACTTGCTAGAGCATACATTTTCATTGATTCAATGTGAAGAACCCACAAAAAAAAGTTACCATTGAGGATATGACCTTTTTCCCCAATGACCCTAATGTCCATGTCATTAAACTTGACATTTATGCTCTTTTTTGAAACTTTTAACCCTATACCACACCTAGGCTAGAAAACATCACAAAAGATTATATATATGGTTTTATAAGACCACTTTTTTGATATTTTCTTAAAATACAAATAGGAATCACATAAAAAAATAGTCCTTAAAACATCAACTAGGTCTCTTGGACCTTCAAGAACAACATTCAGGTGATGCTTTTGCATCACTAAGGGTTGTTCCCTAAGTGTGTTCACACCAAATGTTGAAGGGAGTTTAGCCCCTTCCTTTGCTAAATTTAGCATGTATTGTGCAGGATTCATTTTTATCAAAGAATTGATGATGTGACTTGTTGGTGTAATTAACTATTTAATTACACTTTCATAAGTTTACTTAGGCATTAATTTAAGTCATAGGTTGCATCTTATTATCCTTATCTAATTGAGCTATCTTGTAGCTCAAGTTAGGTTTAGGGTTGTGCATGCTTGCCTTTATAAGGAAGCCTCATCTTGTACATTTGTATCAATTCAATCATGAATCAATCTTGCATATTGATATAACAAGCACTCTCGCCATTATCTCTCTCTTGTGGAAGTATTTTGGTCTAGCAACTGATTCCTGGTTTCTAACATGGTATCAGAGCCTTGATTTGCAACCCCTTCTTAAATTTTTGAGAAAATCATTACAAGGTTCGTTTGGGATTCCTCGAGGGTAGCATGCCTTGAAGTTCATCGATGCAGCGTCTTGGATCAGATCAGGCCTCACCATTGGATTCAGAGTGCTGGAGAAAGTCAGGATTGGCTTTTAATTTGCAGATTTTGGCCATCATTTGCTAGATCTGTGAGGGTTTCAAGTTCAGAGTTTTTTGCAAGTTCAAAAGGTAGTCAAATTTTTAGAGCAGTTTGGGCACAAATGGAGGTCACCATTGTGTCCGAAGCGGCCAAAAACCTAAAGATCGACTGTAAACTTGCCTATATTCGGCATCGGCTATTCGTGAGGCAAAAAAAATTATTCATACAACCTTGTTCGTTGTCTGCACATTGTTCGAGGTGATTTTTTGAAAAAAAGAAAAAAAAATCATTTTATTTTTTTTTGCAATTTTTTTTTTTTAAATCATTCAAAATTTTTAGAAAAACTTAAAAATTGTTTAAAAAAAGTGTTTTTAGAAAAAAAAGACAAAGTACAAGAAGGTATCGATTGCACAGGTACGCGTATCACCGGCAGACTTGTGCAGGTTAGTACCGTACCTTCCCATGGTCACATTTTTATGATTTTAAAAAAAATCAATGTATATATTTTTTAACAAAAAAATATAATTTGTAATTTTTTTTATTGTTTTTTTTTTTATAAAAAAACATTTTTTCGAAAAATAAGCCCAATTGAAGAAATCCGCCGACGGCCATTTGGCTGTCAAATTTAAGCCCAGATTTTGCTGCGACAGCCGTATGACCGTCAAATTTAATCCACCACTGTGTTTTCCCCATTCTAGAGCAGTGTTCACAAAATCGGGTGTATTTTTTGCATACAATCTCCGTTTTTTGTAAACGAGATACCGTTGGAAAGCTAATTCCAACACCGATCCAATGGTATAGGTGTTTTTACTAGATCTTGCTCCAGATTTATTTTGCAGGCCTTTGAACTCAGATGTTACTGTTTTCACTCTGGAGGGCATATCTTTTGACTCGGTGATCCGTTTTTCGTCATTCTTGCGGTGTTGGAAAGCTGATTCAGTCTTCTACACAGATATGAGGTCTATTTTATTTTTTTGTTTATGCATTTTTGTATGCTCTCATTTTACAATCGTCGGGTTATTGTAATAAATGAACTATGATAAAGTTCCATTTAGGGGGGTTTCTTGCATAATAAATTTGATTAGAGTGTGCATGCACTTTGATCTCCATATCCATTTTGATTTTTTGGCAGCTCGTATGGGTATATCTGGTTTCTTAGTTTCTTTTGGCCACATTTTTTCTCTTGCTTGACACATATCATATTCACATCCGATTCACACTTTAGATTGAGAGCCTATGGTTAATGATCCACATTGGATCCATCTCAATTTGAGGGCCATGTTTTTAAGGTTAATGTTCCAGAGTCTTCATGGTACTCCTTCCCATGGAAGAGTTTCACTCACAGTTTGGCATTGACATTGAGATACACGGCTTCCAAATTTTGTCATCATCTCATCTCCTATTGCTTCACAGATTCCAGGGTTGTTCCAGTTTGTGAGTTTTTTAGTGTTCCGTGGCATCGGGTCTACTGTTGCTTTACCATGATTCCTTGAGTCAATCAGTGACTCTCATCTGGTTTCAGTGGTAAACATAAGTATCTTTCCTTGCTTGCGAGAATCAGGTTCCAGTGTTACTCCACAGTGTTCTTCCAGTGCTTCTTTACAACATTCATCTCATTTTAGGGGGGTTTTGTCCAATTGGGTTTTCCTTCTCTACCTCATCTTTGCATTTGTACATGAGTACCTGGTCAAGCCTTGTTGTCAGGACTCATCTTTGCATAATAATTTTTGCTTCTCCCTAAGTTGCACTTATGGGGGGGTGTTGGTGTAATTAATATTTAATTACACATTTGCATAAGTTTAATTAGGCATATTTAATTCCTAAGTTTTAGGTTCTTATCTTTATTTTTCGAGTACCCTCCATCATCGGCAGTACAGTCAAAGGTCACATCCTTTGGCATCTATTTTACTTCAACCATGACTCTTAATCTTCATCATCATTGTCCAAGGGTACGCGCAGGGGTACCCTCTGTCAAATCATAGTCACTGATTCTAGTCTCCATTTTTGGCGGCATCTTCAGCTCATCTATTGGCTTCCATTGTTGGCCGAGTCACATCACTGTACCTGCAACCTGTCAAGGGTTAGTCTTCAAATTGCATGAAGGGTACATTTTTACAATTTGGCCGAGCATTTATCTGCCCTCTGTGTCTGGTGGAATCTTTCTGATGGTTTGCTTAGGTACGAGTTTTCTTTTTCGGCGTATGCACTAACTACTGGTCACTGGTACAATTTTTTTATTGGGCATTGTTTCATATTTATTATCAAAGTTTTTAATAGACTTTGTATTGAAACCTTGTAAAGCTGACTAGTGAATATTTGTTGACCACATTGTATTGCCCACGGGGCTTTGTATTGGCGTATTTTTATATTTTGCAATTGGAGAACTTGAGGTAATATGCATGACCACATTTTCGGCCTCTAGTGCCCAAATTTTGTGCCAATTTAGTCTTGGCTTGCTGTGATTTTTCCCCCAAGTGCCTTTTATAGGCCTTTTTTCATTTTATCATAACTTTTGCATACGAAAGCCATTTTTCAGAAACGAGAAATCGTCGAAAAGATGGAAGAGTCAAATTTTTAGTGGTGTAGATATTTTGTAGGGATTTTGTAGTTTTGTGCCATATTTTTCAAGTTGAAGATAGATCTCCCTTTTTTGGATTTCAGAGCTCATTTGTTTGTAAATGGGTTTTTTAATTACTTTGGAGAATGGGAACTATAGGCAATGGAGTAATTTAATTCTCACTCATCTTGGTGAGAGAAATCTATTGTCCTCTTTCTTTAATAAAGTTCCTTGTCCTAGCACAAATGTTGAGTATGGCATTTGGAAAGGCTTTAGGGCTAGAGTCTTTAGAGTTATTTTTGAAAATGTAAATGATGACATTTTGGAGACACTTATTCACTTCAAATGTCCTCATGCTCTTTGGACTCACATTAGAGAGGTATATGGAGACCATGATTCTTCTCCATCTCTTGAAGCTCCTATTTCCAACTCACATGTGCTTGTTCATTCTTCAGAGTTGATAACCCATGCTTGTGATCCTTTGGATGAGATTGCAAATGCTTCAGAGGTTCCAGATTCTTCATCTTCTATTGATGAGTCATTGAGTACTACCATTGATTCATTACAACAAATATATGATAGTCTTCCTAATTGGGATTCCTATTTGATAGACATTGCTTCTTTGTTTGTGGAATCTCACATTTCAGATTTGGAGGACCAATTTGAGAGTCTATCTCTCCTATTTGCTGATAGTCATGGATCCACTATTATCACTTCATGTTTGTCTATGGAGTTTGTTCAAGATCAGTTTCCACTTGTTCCTAGTTTGTCACAGTTTGTTGTGATTGGGCATGTACCTAATTGGATTGTGGCATCATCCTCATTATCCAAGAACTTGGGAACACATGAGTAGATTTCAATGACACAATCTTCATACATATGGATTCCTCTTCCTACTTCCTATCCAGAATGGGAATCATTTCTGCAGTTGTACTTGGTGTATCTTCTTCCTAAGGGGAGAAACATTGTTTGTAGGCATTGGATTATGTTTTATCTTCAGACATTAACCATGTTTGCAGGTGATCACACATCATGGGGGGGATATCTTATATCTTTACTTCCCTCTTATGGGGGGGGGTTATTTATTGTATATTCATGATGGATGTAGTCCTTGGGGGGTATCATTGAGTCCTCCATACATCATGTTTACATCCGTCATGCTTGTTTTTTGTTTTCTCTCCTTTGGAGAGGGGTTTTCTTCCCACTGGGTTTTCCCCTTTTCTCCTCTTTATGAGAGATTGCATTTCATTTGCATTTGTAAATGGGTACCTAACATGGCCTTGTTGCTGGGACCCATAGTAGTTTGCATTATATGCTTCTCCCAAAGTTTCACTTATGGGGGGGGGGTGTTGGTGTAATTAACTATTTAATTATAATTTCATAAGTTTACTTAGGCATTAATTTAAGTCCTAGGTTGCATCTTATTATCCTTATCTAATTGAGCTATCTTGTAGCTCAAGTTAGGTTTAGGGTTGTGCATGCTTGCCTTTATAAGTAAGCCTCATCTTGTACATTTGTATCAATTCAATCATGAATCAATCTTGCATATTGATATAGCAAGCATTCTCGCCATTATCTCTCTCTTGTGGAAGTATTTTGGTCTAGCAACTGATTCCTGGTTTCTAACATGACTTGTCTTAGGATCTTGTTGTTATTCAATCAACTCCTCTGCGGTGGGCTCAAGGGGGTTTTTTGTGACATCTTCTACCTCATAGCCCATGTCTAGTGGATTGGGTGGTTGCTATGATCATGGGGTATAATGGCTCCTAGGATCAAATTATTGTGGGTTAGTATCACTTGTGGTGGATGTAGGTTTGTTTTGTTCCATGTTTTTTTGTGTTGTGATCTCATTGTTAACATAAATTATGGATCAACTATGGGAGAGGCATGTTGAGATTTGTATTGTTGGAACTCTCTAATTGACTCAAATTTTGATAAAAGGGACCCTCTAAGTTGTTTTGGATGAATGGTGCGAGTGGGTGGTGAAGAAGGTAAGTGATATGGATGATGAAAATTCTAAACTTTGGACAACACTTTAGACTTAAAGGTTTGATGTTTGTATAAAAGGTGCTAATGAACTTGTAGATCTAAAGGTAGACTTGTGATCTTTAAGATAGACAAGTTCAAAAGGATTATGACTAACTCAACTAAGTGTATGGAAAAGGATTCATTTACACACATATAGCTAAGTTATGGGATTGGTGTGATGATAGTCTAAGTCTAGAATGTTGATGTGTCCAAAGTTTTTAAAGTTGTTTGTGAAGTGAGATATCAAATGTGTTGTGAGAAAGATGAGGTGTTTGACCCAAAATGTGTTAACCTAAAAGGGACCTTTGTTTTACAAGACCAAGGTAGTGAAAAACATGCTTTACCCCTAAATTGATAAACCTAAGAACCCAATGTTTGGATAATAGAACTTGTATTCAATGTTTGGAAAAATATTTCCTTGTTGTCACTTTGCTACTGGGAAGTTTGGATGGTTTGAAAATAATCCCAATATGTGGTGTGTTCATTTTTTTGAGTTAATATTTATTTAGTGAGATTGCTTCATCACCACATCACGATTTCTTAATTAAGTTCAAACTAAAATGTCTATGTATAAGCAACTTTGATTCCACAATGTCCATTATATGAAAATCAAGAGGCTAAAGCCATAGTTTCCTATGTTGACTTTAGAATGTGTGAATTGAGATATAATTCCAAATATTTAGAAGCCTCTAAGTAAAAAATCCTCAGGGACAAGCAAAAAAATAAGACTTTTCAAAGGTACTGACACTAAGTGCAAAGGGTTTGAAATTTGAATAACATGTTGATGTTTGTTTAAATTGTTTTGAAACCAAGGAAAGTGTCTAATTGAATCAACAAGAACAAGCAATAACAACCCTATAGAGTAGGTATGTACTTGTCGGTAGGCTTACCATCATCCCCTAAGAAATGATTAATCCATGAAGATGGAGTGGAAAAATAGGCTATGTCAAGGAAATGTACCGTCTTGACACTCCAAGCAAAAGAGTCTCTTCCCTATTTGCTTTATTGCCTCAACCAAAAACTGAATGTGGTAAGTAACTTCTAGGAGTGGTGCGCCTCCTATGTACTACTTTGAATTAAGTTTTGTAAAACAATGATAGGTTTCTAAGACAAGGTATTTAATGAAAACTGTGAACACCGAGATGAATAGATCAAATGTAAACCACTTAAGGCTTTAGCCATTCCTACCCAAATCATTACGTTCATACGAGGATGAGGCACAATATGCTATTCCCACTATATATTGAAGCTACTTTCTTTAGATTTCACAACCTATATATATCTTGTTGGTAAACGTGCTTGTTTAAGAGTTGCTTATATGAGTCCTCCATTGCAGGATGTGTCTCATTAGTAGGAACTTATCTACTAAAATAAAAGGATGACTGAACAAGTTTCATAAACTTAGAGTGTTTCTCTTCACCCAAGATCTCGTGAAGCACAAGGGGAGTGGATACGCGCTACAAGTTTACACAAGCAAAACACTCATGCAACATACTCATTCTTTTTAATCCTCAAAGGGAATGATGACTTCATTTTAAGCACCAAACTAAAGTGTGTGTTTGTATTTGTTCAATTTTAACCAATATCACAATGATGAGGATGTATGGATTCAATTTTAACTAACTTTGAAAGATTTATTACATTGTAAATTTTAAACCCAATTGAAATATATTGGTCCTATTTAAACATGAGATGAAGCAGCATATGAGGGGTCATATCATCCCCTAAGTGTTAAAAACACTTTTAAAATATATAGCTAAGTGATAATATGCTTCTTTACTTTAAGATTTTGCTCCTTTTTCAAATTTGTAAAACTAGTTAGCCTCACAGAAAAAAAATCCAAAAGTCAATAAATGATTAGAGAGTGGATTAAATTGAAAAATCAAGAAAAATATTAAAATCTAGCTCTCTGTTTTACCTTGAAAAAGCGTCACTAGCCAACAAATGTGTCGCTCTGGTAAACTAAAAAATTGTCGTTGTTTCTGCAATAGTGCCACTAAAATGCAAAGGTGTCGCTCTAGTGAAAAACAAAAACGGTTCTTTGTTGCACTTGTAAAAAACCAGAGATGTCAAAAGTGTTGATGTTATCAAAAGCATCGATCTGGTAAAAAAGTCAAAATCAATACCATAAAAAGCAAGAGCATTTCTAAATTTCAAAATCACCCCTGTATGGAAAAAGTGTTGTTGTTCTACAAAAGAGTCGTTCTAGTAAAAAACAAAAGTGCCGCTTCATTTGCAACCTGGAAATGACGAGAAACTCAAGAGAAATTCAACAAATTTGGTTATTTCTACCCTCCTTCTAGTGCCAAAATGTGACTACAATCATAACATGACCTAAATCTACCAGATCCATATGAATTTAACCTAGATTAAGTCAGTTAAGCCATAATCCCAATGAAATTATTGAAAGCTTCAAAACAAGCAACCACTAAACAAAGCACAAAGAAAACCATAAATGCATAAAGGAAACCTAATTTAAGACCCAAGCTTCATTCCATTGGAGGAGCGGTGTTGCATATGATTTGGAATGTAACCCTTTCCCAATCCTTTAGATAAACAAGCCTTCAAATGGATTTTTATTGACAAAAGTTGATGAAATTGATGAAAACCTAAGCTAAACATAAATGCAAAGCTAGATTAACATGGATATTGGATGCTTCAATGCAAAAATGGTAATGCTAAATGCTAATGGAGATGGATGCAAACTAAGTTAAGTGGAAGCAATACTCAAAGATGGTAGCCATTAATGGAAACTAAGCTAAAATGGATGCATAAACTAATTAAGATGATGCTAAAATGCTAAATATTGTTCTAAATTTTTCTATAGTAACTTTGCTCTAAAAAGTGGATCCCTATTCCATAGTAGTGTGTTCTATTTATAGGTAAAGTTGTGAAACCAATGGTCAAGATTGATTAGCCTAATAAAGGGATGAAAATCAATGAGAGGATTAGGTATGGATTGAGGATTCTAATCCATGGTCAAGGTTGAAAGTTGACAAGGATCAACTAATTTAATCAATGGTCTTAATTAGCTCTCAACAAGCACACTTCCTAAAAATTAGGAAGTTGCTAAAGATATTTTCATTTTGAATGACTCCACAGGGAGGAATATTCCATGGGAAAATTCCTTTGCAAGTGGGAGGGTGAGGAAAATTAGGAATTAGATAATTAAAACAAAGTTTTAATTGTGCAAGTTAGAGGAAATTAGGACTATCATTAAATAATTAATTTATTTAATGAAAAGGGGTTAAGTGACATTTAAATCAATAATTTAGATTATTTAATTAAATGAGAGGACTTAAGGAGTTTAATTTAAATAATTTTCATTATTCAATTAAACAGGATAAAAGTTAGTGTGAAAGGGTGAATTAGCCAAATAATAGTGATCATTTGAGTAATAGGAGAAATTGATGCATTTAATTAAACAATGAAGATTATTCAATTGAACAGTTGAAAAGAAGGTGAATTTAGGATGAAATGGTGTTAGTAATAAGATTCAAGTGTGCAATATCGGTCAGGATAATTATAAGTGTATAGAAAACCTACACAAGGAATACTAATTGATCCCATGTGTGTAGAGAATGTGATCACTGAGGAGTTCTTGCATGTGCGTGAGATTTATCAAGATTCTTATGAACAATAAAAAGCATGGATAAAAACTCATGATGGTTTTGCTCGCCCTATGATAGATTCAATCACTCTTCCTCTTAAAGTTGGGCCAAAACAATTAGATGTGTCATTCTCCATCATCCTGATGTATGATCAATTTTGTGTGAAGCTAGGCTATTCATGGCTACACTCCATGAACATCGTCCCTTCAGTTACTCACAAGTGCATAAAGTTCCCATCTAAAAACAAAATTTTTACAATGCATCATAGTGGTTTTAATCCTTTGTCCTACCATAGAAAATTTTCATTGGATTTATTTTGGCCTCAATCTAGGGAACCTATTAAGCCTCGTGAGGATTTATTTTTCAGGTCATACCAAAAGTTTAAGGAAAAGTGCATAACAGAGTTATCCCTTACCAATATTCCTAAGAATGATAAGATTGTGGTTGTCCCTCCTCCACTAGTCGTGGATGAACCCATGCTCGAAGCAAAGGCCCTTCCAAGTAACCAAGGTAAATATGTCATAGTTCCTCCACCTATATCATATAAGAGACCAAGAGATAATCAAATGATTCCTTTTGTGCCTCCAAAAAAAAAAAAGTGTATATACCTAAGGAGGTAGTGGTTTCCCAACCCTCGATGGTCCCTTCAATTACTCCCTAAGGGAATAAAAGAGATTGATGGTCGAGAAACTAACCCTTACACCTTCACAAATTGAAAATCATGCAAGAAGAAATAGAAATGCTAAAGAGCATAGATGTAGGCATGATGTTATTGATCATCAATTGGAAGAATAGAATAAAAAAACACCTCATTTCCAAACACCAATTCAAACAAATCATGATGACTCACCACCTTCACTAAAACATGAAAATGAACCATACATGTCAAGCAAAACAAAAATTGAAACAAGAAAATAGAACTGACATTGTCATAAAACCTCCCATCGTGATTAACTTGGATGATGAAGATGAAATCGCTAATATTGGTGAACAAGTGCATAATGAGCTAAATACATTTTTTTCATAGTCTTTTAATTTATATGGAGGAAATCATGACAGTCCTCTTTATGAGAGTGGCCCACCACATGTTGAACCTAGAGATTCTTCTAGTACGACACTTGATGTAATCCCTTTGGCTAGTTGTCCACCTTCCATATATAATGAGAGAGATTGGGATGTGGACAACCTACTTCAGGTCAGCTCACATGTGTAGTACTCCTTTGTTATTTTTTCTTTTTGTGTTCTCTATGTTTGCTTGCACATGATGTGATCTCTCGTGTTGTGTTGCTTGGAGTGTCTTTGTATTTGTGAGTTTTCTTTGGATGACCCTTGTTGCTCTATTGGCACAAGGATACAAAGAAAAAAAATTTGTCATGACATTCTTTTATTTGTATCTCCATTCTTCTACATGCCGTGAAATTTTTTGTTGTATTGTGTTTTCCTTTTGGGGATGATGTAAGGTGTTGAGACATTTAGGTCTCTTCTATTTTGACCTAAAATTTGATTTATCTATTCTTTCTGTGTGTCATTCCTCCATTGTGATCATTGTTCCATGAGTATTTGGGGAGAGATGTCAGTTCTAAGCTCTATTATAATACTATAGCAAAGACATATGCTGACTTTGGATTCGTGGATCCCTTATGTGTTCAATATTTTGTTTGTGGCATTGCATTTGGGGGAAACCCCTTATCATGAGGCAAATTTATTTGGAAACATATCATTAGTATAGTGCTTTCCAAATAAGCTATCACGATCTTTTATCACATGGAATTTATCATTTTTCTACCTTAAATTAATTGCTCACAACATGGTGTTTAGCGATTTCTTTAAGGTGGGGGAATACATTGGAATTTTTGGCTTCACTTTGTTCACACACATTGGACTTAGTGGTGCATTGACAATAGAATTTTTGGCTTCACTTTGTTCACACACATTAGACTTAGTGGTCTGTTGACATTGGAATTTTTTCTTCACTTTGTTCACATGCGTTGGCCTTAGTGGTGCGTTGACATTGGCATTTTTTACTTCACTTTATTCACACACGTTGAACATAGTGCTGCATTGGCATAACATCTTGATCATTATTGTAGCACCTTATCAAAGTTACCAAGGAGTATAACTCTTTCTATGGTTTTCAATGAGTGAAAATCTAGTGAATATTGGATTTCACTAGACCTTGTGTGTTTCTCATTTTTCTATCCTCATCTTGGGGGCTCACCTATCAAACTTCACTAGCCCGTGTTACCTTCGATTTTTGATTCACCTAGAAAATATCAGAATTTGCTATTTTGTGTCATGAATTCCTTTGGTGTGGATCCTAGCATAATGCTACTTGCTAGCCCATGATTATCCATACCCTCCTTTTTATTTTGTTCTGGCATTGTGTATGTTTGTGTATGTTGTTTTATTGCATATCATACATGTGTGTGTTCCTTTGTGCTTATGTTGTCTTGCCATGGGATCTTCAATCCTGGGGGCTCATGTGCTCCCCCTTAATCCTTTTCCATCCTATATCTTCAACATTTGAACAATCAGACCCCTTTTGAGAAAGCTTTTCTACTTTAGTATGAGTTTGAGTGTAAGTTCATACTCTCACTAAAGTGGGGGTTAAATGTAGCATCATAAATTGTCACCCTTCACAATTTCACACTATTTTTTTCTCCCCTTTAAATTGTTGGACTTTATTGAACCCCTAATTTTCCTAAATTATGCATTCCATGGCTTAATTTCAACAATTATCAATAAATTTCAAGCAAAAAACAAATGCATTCATATAATACTTTTCCCCTGACACCTTAATTTCTAAAAAATAGGGTTAGGATAGAGATGCACTATGGTGGATTTGTCCCCCTATTTTTCCTAGCCCCAAATTCAAATATGTTGGTTTCAACACTTTATCATTTGTAATTCAAGTTTCCAAAGTCCGCTATTAGGATTTAATTTGTGAAAATTGGAACAATTGCATATAAATACCTAGTTAGTGCATCATTTCAAAACTAACTACCATCAAGAGGAAATTTTAGAGATCAAGAGCATTATAAATCAAGTCAAGAGTAGCATTTGTGAACATTATTGTAGCAATTCAAGATCCAAACATCAAATCAAATCCTATATGAGTTTATGCATGTTCATGTTATCATTATTTGTGAAGGCTAACCCTCTTGTAGGTTTCTAAGAAAATAAAGCAAGCAAGATCCAAGAACTTGAAGTGATGTGCATGAATTTAGTCCTTCAAGGAAGGCATTGAAGGGTAGTGATTTGTATCTCTTTTTTGATTCACCATTCCTTCCTATTATTTATCTTTTTTATCATTGACATTGCCATTGTGGAAGTGGAAACACTAACACAGGGTTTGACTAAGGCAAGCCCCTAAATGGCATAAACCCTTCCTCTCTCTTTGAATGTACAAGTTTCAGGTTTGGAGAAGATTGAAGGAATTTTGAAGATCCATTTTCAATTGCTTCATTCTAAACCCTACACCTTGACAAGCCATGAAAACTAGCCTATAGAATTATTTGACAGTGATCCAAAAAATTTGTAGGTGAAATCAAGAAGCTTTGATACAACATTAGAGGAATATAAAAATAGATCTAGAATACCCGTATAAGTACATAGACACCCTATGGTGACTCAATCTTCCTATTCAATCTGGATCCAAATTTATAGGACATGTACACAAAACTCTTCCTTTCTAAGATCTACTGGTGAATTTCTTTTACAATTTATGAGTTGTCAAAATCTTGCATTTTTAGATTAGGGCACATAGTTTAAATACGTTAATCAAGGAAAATAAATTCCAATCAATTTACAAGGCCCACAAGGATTAAATCCTGGTCTAATTGACTCACCTTTATGGTTGAAAGTCAATCTAATCACCTTGTTGACCAGCATCCTAAATGAATCTCTAGAAAAAGGGAAAAATTGGTGTAGCCACGGTAGGAGGGTCCTCAAAGAAAATAATCCAAACCGTGCAACAAGAGTTACACAATAGAAGCAACACAAAATATGGAGGCAAATGCAAATTCAAACATTCTCATTAACAAAAATCTTGATTACAATCGGTCGACAACATCTAGGCTTACAGATCAGGCTCACAGGCTTGATATAACATACTCAAAATACAATATTCATATATGCTCCTTAATGCGAGTGAAAATATTACACATCAACTCTACATTGATCTAATTAATCAACTTCTACTATCCTAATGATCTATTAAAAGCTTTATATCATATCTACAAATCTAGAATCTTCCGCGTCGACCAAAGATCATTACAATCTCCAATGAAAGGAAAATGTAACGTGCACATGAATGGGTCAGCCTCAAATTTGAATTACTCCTCATTGAATGAAAAAGATGAAGTGTTGACCTATAATTAAGGTCAGAGACACTCCATAGAACAATTGGAATCACATCGTCAAGATTTGCAAGTTATGGGAAAGGTCCACAAGCGATCAAACTAGCCGTTAGGTTTGAAATTATTTTGGTGCCGATTCAAGAAACTACCATTAAATACGAAAGCAATAACTTTCCAGAAAAAGATCCAATCGTTCTCAAATCTTGGAATAAGGAAAATGAACATGTCCACAATGTAAACATAGATCCACAGGGTCTGGTGAGAAAATATGATGAATTCACCAACTTGAACTAAACAAGAACTGAACAAGAAAAAAACAAAAAGAAAATATTTTTGGTTGATGCAAGATTTCCAAGAACCAAGGATGCTCTTGCATCAGACATCCGGGGTTATTTGAAAAGTGAGTCCCTCACTTTGCAGGGGCTAAAGGAAAACCAAAATAGTCTACCTTAGCCTGAGAAATCCAAGAAGAATCCTCCACTGGTCTGTCTTTCCACTTCAAAAGATATTCTTTGTATTGTCTTCCACGAGTTTTCCTCCTATCTCAGCTATCCAGAATCTCTTCAATCTCATCTGACTGTTGTTTAGGAAATTGATTCTCCAATTTTTCTTTACTTTCTTCACTAAACTTTGCTTCATGGTAGTGATGTAGATTTGCAATGTTGAATATATGTGATATACCCATGTCATCTGATAATTCCACTTCATATTCATTTCCTGAATCAAATTTATTCAAAATCTTACAGGGTCCAAAATTTGTCATCTTCAGCTTATTGTATGTGCCAACGGAAAATATTTCCTTTCTCAAATATGCCATCACTTTGTCTCCAACTTCAAACTCCTTATGTCTCCTCTTTTCATCTTCTTTCTCCTTATACTTCTGGTTATCTTCCAATTGCTCCTTCACTTGAGTATGCACTTTCTTCATATGTTCTACAAATTCCTCTGCTTTTGCACTCCTTTTATCTTCCATACTAATGTCTCTCAACCCTGATATACCTCTAGGATGAACTCCAGTAACAATCTCAAAAGGTGTCTTTCCTGTACTCCTATTCACTGAATTATTGTAAGCAAACTTTGCTTGTGCAAGGACTAAATCCCAACTTCCAGTCTTCTCTCCAACCAAGCATCTCAAAAAATTTCCCAAACTCCTATTTACTACCTTTGTCTATCCATCAGTCTATGGGTGAAAAGTAGAACTAAACTTCAAATTCATCTTTAACTTCTTCCAAAGTGTCCTCCAAAAGTAACCAACAAACTTTGTATCTCTATCTAAAACAATAATCCTAGGTAATCCATGCAATCTGACCACTACCTTGAAAAACAAGTCTGCTACATGTACTGCATCTGTTGTCTTCTTACAAGATATGAAATGTGCCATTTTAGAAAATCTGTCCACTACCACAAATATAGAATCATTACCTCTTTGTGTCTTCGATAAACCAAGTATGAAATTCATGCTAATATCCTCCCAAGGTCTCTCTAGAACTATCAAAGGCTTATACAATCCGACATTCTGACTACTCCCTTTTGCAACTTGACAAAATCTGCAACTCTGCACCAAATTCCTAACATCCTTATGAATCTATGGCCAAAAGTAGTTCTCACTTACCAATGCTATTGTATTATCAACTCCAAAGTGTCCTAACAATCCTCCACTATGTTTTTCTTTCACCAAGTTATTCCTCATTGAAATTCGAGGTATACACAACTAATTTCCTCTAAACAACATATCCTCCTAAATGAAATAAACCAACCACTGACTCCTATCCTCTAAGATTGGTTCTTTACATGCTCTCCAAGATTTTGCAAAATCTGGGTCTTCCTCATACAAGTTCTTCAATTCATCAAAGCCTAATACCTCCACTCTCCTCTTCATCAGTAAATTCATTCTCCTACTCAAAGCATCAACAAATCTATTTGAATTTCCACTCCTATGTTTCAAAACAATGGTATAACTCTGCAATAATTCCACCCATCTCATGTGTCTCTAATTCAACTTACCTTGACTATTCAAATATTGCAAAGCTTGATGATCTGTATACAACACAAAATACTTAGGCAACAAATAATGTCTCCACTTCTTCAAGGCTTCAACTATGGCATAGAACTCCTGATCATACACTGAATATCTTCTCCTAGCATCATTCAATTTATCACTAAAATAAGCTACTAGTCTTCCTTCTTGACTTAATACTGCTCCAATTGCATTTCCACTTGCATCACAATCTACCTAAAATACCTTATTAAAATTTGGTAAAGCCAAGATAGGCTGCTCAATGAACTTCTATTTCAAAAACTCAGAACTATGATCTCCTCCAGATGTCCACCTAAAATCCTTCTTATCTCCTCTCATTGTTTTTGTCATAGGACTGCAAATAGAACTAAAATTCCCAATGAACATTTGGTAGAAACTATCCAATCCATGAAATGATCTTACCTCTCGAATGCTATTTGGTGTAGGCCATTCAACAATTACTCTTACCTTCTCAAGATCCATCTTCAATCCATCCACAAATATCACAAATCCTAGATATACCAATTCTTCCTTCATGAAACTACACTTCTTAATGTTTATGAGCAACTGCTCTTCCCTCAACCTTTGCAAAAAATTTCTTATATGAAACAAATGTTCTTCTCTACTCTTACTAAAAATCAAGATGTCATCCAAATAAAATATCATAAACTTACCCAATAATTTCTTCAGTACCTCATTCATCAGCCTCATGGAAGTACTCAGTGCATTTGTTAGTCCAAAAGGCATCACCAACCATTCATACAATCCTTCATTTGTCCTGAACATTGTCTTCCACTCATCCCCTTCTCTAATTCTGATCTGATGATATACACTCTTCAAATCTATCTTAGTAAAGTATCTCGCTCCACTCAAACAATCCATAATGGCATCCATCTAGGGTAAGGAAATATGTACTTCACTGTGATCTTGTTTATGGACCTAGAATCTGTACAAATTCTCCATTCTCCATCCTTCTTAGGTGCTAACACAATAGTTACTACACATGGACTTAAGCTTTCTATGATCAAACCCTTCCTCAAAAAATCTTGCACTTATCTATTCAACTCTTCATTCTCTGCAGGTGTCATCTGGTGTGTTGCTTTATTAGGAAAACTAGCTCCAGGAATCAGATCCATGCAATGAATAATACTCCTCATAGGTGGTAATCCATCAGCTACATTATCTAAAATGAACTCCTCATACTCCGTCAGCAACTCCTTTATCTCCTCTGGTTGTTCTTCTACATGCTTCAAGTATTCAACCTTCTTAGGAACCAAGGAATAACACATGTTCTCATGTCTCATCCATGTAGGAATCTCCTTCCATCAACCAAACAAATTCTAGCATGCATACAAACCTCAACTTTAGGAACATGCTCCAATGGCAACAAAGTCTTCTTCATCCCATTATCAACAATGATATATGTTTTCTTCTTTCCATCATGAATAGCCTATCTATCATACTGCCAAGGCCTTCCCAAAAAAACATGGTATACACCCATAGGCATGATATCACACAAAACTTCATCATGATAATTTCCTATCTTCAATTTTACCAAACATTGTTCACTTACCAGTATCTTATGCTCATCTTGAATCCATGCTATCTGATAGGGCTTCGAATGTTTCAATATTTCTAGCTTCAATTTGGTCACCATTTCTTTAGAAACTAGGTTCTAAAAACTCCCACTGTCAACAATCACTTTGCAACATTTACTAGCTACCTTGCATCTGGCCTGAAACAAATTCTTTCTCTACAACGGTTCTTGCTCCATCTCACTTTGACATAATACTCTTCTATTCACCAAAACTTTTCCATCTTCCAGTTTATTAGATGATCCGACATGATCTTCGTCAACAAAGGTTGTTCTTCTATTGTTTTTTGTCTTTCTACTTGTCTCTCCCTAATTGCATTCAAATGCTCTGTGTCCTTCACCACATTTTAAACAAGTTCCCTTGAATACTCTTTTCTCTTGTCCTCTATCATCTCTTCTATAACTTTAATTCTAGTAACCACCATATCCTCCTCTCTGACAAGAGTTTCCATCATCTCTATGGTATGAATCATCATTCTTGTTTACTTCCTTATCTTTATTCTGATATGCAAAAGATCCTCTTCCTCCTCCAGTAAAAATTCTTCCTCTCTGAAATCTTCCACCTCTTCCTCTCTGTCTCTACTCATGTATTTTATTCAACTTCTCTTCTACTTTTAGGGCACATTGATATGTCTCCTCCACACTCTGTAACTTGATAAAACTAATCTCATCCTATATATATGACTTCAAACCATTCACATATCTGGCTACTTGCTCGATCTCATCCTCCAAATGTCCAGATCTAATGTTCAACTTGTAGAACTCTTCCATATACTCTGTCACACTTGACTCCTTTTGCTTCAAATTATGCAATTTTCAGAACAAACTAATCTGATAGTCTCTAGGCATAAACTTTTTTTTCAACTTATTCACTATCCGATCCTACAATTTTATCTTCTCCTTTCCTCTTCTTTTCCTATTTGTCTACAAATGTTCCCACCAAAGGGATGCATGTCCTTTCAACTTTGTGCAAGAAAATTTTACCTTCTTATCTTTAGTGGTACCTTCAAAATCAAAATAATTTTCCATCTCTATTATCCAATCAAGCAATTCATCTGAATCTGACTTACCTCTATAATTTGGTGGATTGAAATGTGGTTTAGTATTTTCTCTAGTTAGAGCTCTTATGAACCTCTCTTCTCCCTAATCTAGGTCAGGTTGATCTTCTCTTCCCCTTTCTTCCTATACTTCTACCTCTTCATCACTCACATCATCAACTGGTTGACCTCTCCTCTGGGTCATTTAGACTACATCTAATCTAGTTGCAATTCCTCTCAACATCTCCATTAAAGCTGGGTCTGCATTTCCACATGCTCCATTTCCACTAACATTTCTTCTTCCCGCCATCTTTACACAAGTCCTCTACATCTGTAGGTTGGATCCTCAGTTCGCCACCCCACAACAAATCTTCAATAGGACTCCGTAAATTCTGGTGATCTCTCATGGATTGAATCTCGCTCTAATACCAATCTGGTGCAACCACGGTAGGAGGGTCCTCAATTAAGAGAATAATCTGGACCATGTAGCAAGAGTTACAAAACAAAAGCAACACAAAATATGGAGGCAAATGTAGATTCAAACATTCTCATTAACAAAAATCTCGATTGCAATCGGCCGACAACATTCGGGCTTACAGATTGGGCTCACAGGCCTAATCTAACATGCTCAAAATAAAAAATTCATATATGCTCTTTAATGCGAACGAAAATCTTACACATCAAATCTACATTGATCTACTTAATCAACTTCTTCTATCCTAATGATCTATTACAAGCTTTATATCATATCCACAGATCTAGAATATTTCACGTCAGCCAAAGATCATTACAATCTCCAATGAAAGGAAAATGTAACCTGCACATGAACGGGTTGGCCTCAAATTTGAATTAATCCTCTGTGAATGCAAATGATGAAGTGTGGACCTATAATTAAGTTTGGAGATACTCCATGGAACAATTCAAATCACACCGTCAAGATCCACAAGTTACAGGAAATATCCACAAGCGATCAAACTAGCCATTAGGTTTGAAATTACTCTCGTGCTAGTTCAAGAAACTGCCATTAAATCCGGAAGCAATAACTTTCCAGAAAAAGATCCAATCGTGCTCAAATCTTGGAATAAGGAAAATGAACATGTCCACGATGTAAACATAGATCCACAAGGTCTGGTGAGAAAATATGAGGAATCCACCAACTTGAACTAAACAAGAACTGAACAAGAACAAAAACAAAAACAAAATATTTTTGGTTGATGCAAGATTTCCAAGAACCAAGGATGCTCCTGTATCAAAAATCGACCCTAGGTTCTTAACATTAAACTTAAGGTCTACCTTTTTCCACATTTCAAGAGGAATAAGACTCCATGTCATCAAGAATATACCTTAGTGGATATAAATCCTTAAAATATGTGTCATCACCCAAATGAATCCAATGTTAAAGGGGAACATGGATATGTGACATAAGTTGAACTTCAAGAGGCCTCCTCAAAATGAACACTCATCTCTATGAATAGATCATGTGTAATTGGCTAGAGCAACTAATCCTTCTTAAAACCATCTATATACCTAACAAATATATAAGGCATACTCTATAGATCTATAAACTTATATTTATTTGTTGGAATGTGGGTCCATGTGAGATAACAAAAAACTCTAAATTTCTTAACTATTGTTTTCCTTGAAGGGCCTACTATTTCATTCTACAACAACATTTTTCTAAGGACTCTAAGAAGCTAAATATCTCTAAATGTTTGTTGACATATTCACCACCATTGTCAATGGGTAAAAACTTGATGGTTTTCCATTTTATTTTTAATTCCTAAAAATGCTTAAGGAAAATAGAATTCTATTTGAGAAAATACACCCAAGTATACATGGAAAATTCATTAATGAATGTTATAATATATCTATCCCTACCAGAAGAAGGGTGTGGAATTGGACCAACCAAATCACTATTTACTAACTCCAATATTTGTGAAGCTCTCCATGTCTTCATTTTGTCAAACGTCTATTCTATATGCTCACCAAGAATTTTTATTTTCAACCTTAGAAAAAATATATAAATTTGAATAGAATACAACCTTATAACTATTATTTACTAGCTAAGTTGTTGCAAGTAGTGGTAATTAAGACAACCAAACTACTCATGTCATAACTTACTCACCTCATCTAAATGAATAAGAAAAATAGTTGGAGGATTAGGACTGAAGTGATAAAAGAGAAAGATCCAAGATGAATCATCTTTTGTCCCCACTACAACTATAGAACGACCTTGCATCTCATTTATAATTATTGAATTAAGTGGATTCAACTCACTTTCTTGAACTTGTGTGAGTGATCTAGTAGAATGATGATATATAACTTGAAAATGGGGTTACATAAAGGATAACTTAAAATGTGACATACCTTACATCAACAAACCTTCTCCCACACACAAGTTAGTAGAGTGTCATCATCCATGAAAATAGTATGCATAGAACAAGGTTCCAAAGATGTGAACATTTTCTTAGATTAAGCCATGTTATGTAAATCACATAAATCAAGAAACCAATTGGATGGTTATAAGATAACTAATATGAGGGACTTTCCATTTCCTTTCCCTTTTTTGTTATCTTTTTTCCTTATTAGACCACTTATGTGGACTCTATTTTACTGAATCAAAATATTATTCTTTTTCAACATGTGTCAATTAATCTATCTATTTCTTCAATAATTTGTGTTCATTGTGACCAAGAATTTTTTATTAGGCACATTTGACCTTCTTTTCCTCTGGCTTATCAACTTTTGAAGAAGAGGTCTCATTAGTTGCTTTTGAGGAAGCTATTTTTTAATCCTTTTTCTCATCACCAAATTTTTGTTTCTTATCCTTACTACCTTTAAATCCTTTATGTTATTTTATTTCTTGGTTAGAAATGAGGGCACACAATTAAAGAGTTCTCATTTGGACGATCTTACAATGTTCCCCAATTATAGAGATAGAAAACTCATCTAAAGATTGTATCAAAAACTAAGTTCTAAGAGAACTCTTGGTGGCATTAAAGACATAAACAAAAACTAAATTGTGAGGAACAAAATTAGAGAGAATATTAAGGATCAAATTTGCATCTTTCTTTTCAATCACACACTATTTTAACTATAATCTCAATGATTTTAATTTAGTGAAAAATTGTCGAATGGTGTTAAAGTTATCTAGGTTCAAACTAATGAGATTTTTTCTAAATGATGGACTCTCATAGAATCTTGAGCTCCAAACAAATTTATAATATAGTTAATATTTCATCTACTGAATTCAGAGATTCAAATGGAATAGTCAAACACAATATTTCATAGGCTTCATCACATTTGTTAAACCACTTAATTTTTTGCAAGCAGAGTAGGTTCAAGTTCTAATGCCATTGTTCTTATGTGTAAACCAACTTTTCCTAAGTAGAATAACATTCTTGATTTTCACTTAAAATAGTTATATGGTGTGAGAAAAGGATTTGAACTTTGATCTATGATACAAAAAATAAGAAATAAAAAAAAATGTTGAAAAGATGACAACACAAGTAAAATACTTATTACTAATTGCTAAAATGACCCGCCAACAAGAATAATGTGTGGTGCTTTATGATTATTATGATTTGCAATAAAATTATCAGATTTCAAACTCTTACAAGGTAAAAATAGGACAAAACATCAAAACTATAGATCAAGTATAATATTAGATGAAATAGAGAGCACTAATATGCATAGAAAAATACACATTATAAAAAGGAGATCCAAAAAAGAATCTGTTTGCACAAGTTGCCCTCATAAGGTCTCAAAATGAGAATTGTGTGACAAGGTATATAAGAAACATCAAATTTTAAAAATCTAGAGTGTCAAATAAAAAAACCAACTTTATCACTATGAAGAGCACAAAATTCTTTCCCAAATAAAAAAAATTATACTAAAAAAGGCATATGTATGGTTGAGAAAGAGCCTCTTGAAGTTGGATTATCAGAATAAAAAATATCCACAGACTAGACATTGCATTTAGTGATCAATAAATCATAAAAACATTTATTTGTAATGAAAGTGTGTTATGGAATAATGCCACTCATTAAAAAATAATAGGAAAAATAAAAATTGATTGAAATATTTTTATTTTTTAAATTTTTTCTTGAATCTACACAAAAACTGACATAACTCATTAGTTTACATCATCCTTAATTTTTTTACTATTTGTTTATAATATTTGATGCAATTTAAAAAAAATTGAGTTATGATAAATAAAATTCAAAAGTATCACTTTTAGTCATCAAAAGCTAAAATATATAATTTACATATATACTAATCCCATATTTATATGACCATGGGTTTAATCCTTTGCAGTGACAACCACAAGAACTTGGTAGAATTTACAAAATAATAGTGAATGAGAAGAGAGGAAGGGAAAAATATTAGGACCACATCATATAACTAATTATTTTCAAGTGGTAGTAAATCAATGGCTAAAAATGAGCTCACATAGGTAGTTAGGAGCTTGATCGCTACCCTTTAAAGCCATGATGGCCTTTATTAGATGCATGTTACATCTGTAGAATTATGTTGAGAGGAGCTTATGGAATTTGGTAGAGAATATATCTTGATCACCCATAAATGAATATAGATTCAATAATGAATTATTGGATAAATTATGGTGTGTGCTATATATTGGTTTACAAGAGCAACCTCAACTTGTTACCATTTGACTTGGAGGGAGTAAAATTATGTTGATGCCATTAGATAGATAATTATTCTCTTTCCTAAGGATCTTTTAAATAATATTTTGACTAAATTTTATAAAGAAGAGCCTAAGAATATATAGATGATCAAATCATCCATAACATAATTTCGTATCACAACTAGCAAGGTAGTAGTGTGGTAAGAATTTCAAAATATTTTAAGGAGATGAAAAGGATAGAATAGAGAAAAATCCATAATAGTGTTTATCCTAATAACATACAAGAGATTAATTAATTAATATCTACATTATCAAATACTATATGAGAGCTATGGCTAACACAAGTGAAGGGTGCTACCATAGAAAAGTCTTGGAAAATCTTGAAAAAGGGAAAGATACCAAAAGAGTGGGGCTTACTATGATCATAATCTTAAAAAGGAAACCATCTATACCATCATATATCATGATGAATAATTCAAAAAAAAATCTTGTCACTAAGTCACCAAAGGAACACCAAAGGCTCCCAAATTCAATTGGAAAGAAGAGGCAAGGACAACATGAGTATGAGACTCAAAACATGAAAGATTTTGGATTTGGTGAATTTGACTATGAACACTCTCTAGAAGGGTTAGGCTTTGACTTTTATTAAGCAACCAAAAGAGAGTTGTGAATGAAACTAAGTAACTAGGATCCATATGGATTTGTTAATACCATGATTTACACAATTCAGACATTGAGTCACATAGATCATCAAGATGGCATAGAACTTGAAAAATAGAATATTGTAGATTGCTAGAGAGAATCTAGGGTACAAATAATATCATCACATGAAATGAACTAGATGATTCTATCTATAGAATAATTGATTATTGAAAGGAAATGTGTATAAAAACACATTAACAGTGTTAGCAAAATCCATCATGTTTCTAAATCCTTTTACTTGAGAACTAAAGAGACATGGTTGCTTTTGAATTTCATAATCTACACATCTTTTTGGCTTGGATAAAACTACCCTATTGATTGAAAAATTTCCAAAAATAATTTACAAACCATCAAAAACATATTAAAATTACTAGTGGCACATATGAAACTACCACTATTAATAGTTTTAAACCTTGCTTCTTTCAAAATCTATAAGTTTTGCATATAAACTCAAAATAAAACATTTTTTAAATTACACAAATTTTTATGGGGAAAGTGAATATATAAACACATTCAACTTTGGTTCAATAAAATTATGTTTTTAGCCTTGTAATATGTTAAATTATATTTCCCCTTAAAATGATGAGCTTTAATAATAGTTTTGGGAAAATGTGTCTCAACCTTGCAATTACATAAGGTACTATTGATATGTAAGCGACAGGGGGGGCGTGAGGGGTCTGGGGGGATCATTAGGTCTCAAATCCAATGATTGATATTTTGTTGGCTTGAATTTCCCTAGAAGACAACCCTATTTTATGAGGACATTGTATTATGGATGTGTATTGTGATGTATTCTGAGATTTTGATAGCGGTTGTGTTGCCTCTGGATCTCTGGTTGGTGATACTCCTCTAAGAAGATTTCTCTGCAAGTATATTATAATATTTATGATTTTTGAATAATATATTAGGTCGCTTTTGGAGTGTGGGGTTTTTCTCTCGAAAATATTTTCCCCGCATGAATCACTATATTGTGGTATGCATAATATTTATGTTTATTTCTATTTAAATTTATGTAACTGCTGTAAAGATCTGTAAAGTTTGGTATTATCCTCCTCTCAAGATTAGTGTAGGAAATTGCTCTGCTACCTTAGCTTCCTTAAAAATAGATCTAGTATGAATCATTTATCCTAATATCACAATTATTTTATCTTTTATATTAAACATTTTGAAGACTTAAAGTATACTAAGCTTGACTAACATGGGTTAGGTCCATATATTCATCTATAACATCTATTTGACTATTGTGGATCAATTCCATAGGAATTATTGTTATATCCCCTTTAACTACCATGAGTAGAGTCCATAGGCATCCTCTGAAAATATCCTTTGACTATCATGGGTCAAGTCCACAAGAATCATGTATGATCCCCTCTAACTGTCACGGGTCGAGTCCACATACTTTAGTAAAAGACTTTGCAAACTTAAAACACTTTCCTCGGTGACCTCTCAAAAACTATATGAGTTACCAAGTCATAATTATCTTTAACTATGTCTATGAACAATTATCACCATCTTTGGCATAAATTAGATCAATAGATACACATTTTGTTCATCTTAGTGAATACTACACGTATCGATTCTTAGTTTTATTTGTGAGATGTTAATCTATCGTAAGTCATTGTTTCTAAATTAATATAGTAATATGATTCTATGAGGTTATCTAATTATCATGTGGATATCACGTTATGTAATTGTTACCCATTTTTCACCTATGGGCTCAATTAGATAGGGTAACCCATGCTTTCAGATGTTCTTGAAGGCCAAATGGAGGGACACTTGCATCAAGATTACCTATTTTTCTAACTTGTTTGCTTATTGTGCAGATGCAGGGGAAAATGATGTTTGTCTATTTTTGGCACGTGGATTAAATGTGGCTCCCAAGAGGGTTGAGCCCAGCGTGCATATCTTCAGTTTGGGGGTGGGTTTTTCTTTTTGTGTTTTGCCTTGTATTTCCCTCTCTCCTTTTGCTTCCTTCTTGTCTTTTCCTTGTTTCTGTCGGGGGCAGAACCGGGTCAGAATCTGAACTTTTCCAAAATTTCTGGTTCCTAGTTTCATTTCGGTTTTGACCCCAGTTCCGCCTTTTTCTTTCTTTTCTCGGGCCCCTTCTTTGTTTCCATCAGAGGCGGGGTTGGACCGAGTCCTAATGTGGAACTTTTTCCAAAGTTCCATTTCCCTTTTCTCGTTTTGGTTTCACGCTTGTATGCATTTCTTTCTCTTCTTTGACCTTCCATTTTGACTGTCGGAGAGAAATTCTTTTCTTCCTTGTCCTTTTTCTCTCTCCTTTCCTTGTCGGAGGTGGGTTTGGGTTGGGATCTGAACCTGAAACTTTCTTCAAGTTTCAGTTTTGGGTTTGTTTCCAGCCTTGCCCCCACTGTGTTTTGCCCGGGATCAATTTTAGTTCCAATCCCGCCTTTCTTTCTTTGTGCATCTTTTCTTTTCCCGGGCCTAGGAGTAGGACGAAACCCGAACTTGGAACTTTTCCAAAAGTTCTGGTTCCTGGTTTCGTTTCAGTTTTGGCCCCGGTCCCGCTCCTTCTTCTTTCCTTTTCTTCGTGGCCTGGGATCAAGGTTTGTCTCTTCCTACTTGGTTCCCCCTTATGTTTTTCTTTTCTTCCTTCATGTTTTGAGTTTTGTCGGGGGCGGGATCAGGACAAAATCTGAACTTGAAACTTGAAGAAAGTTTCAGGCCTAGATTTGGTCCTGGTCCCGGTTCTATCGGGATTCATCTGTCTTGGTTTTCGCCCCCTTTTCTCCTCTCGGTCCCGGTTCCGGTTCTGTCTCGCCCCTACCCCACCAGTTATGAAAATTCTCAACCAAAAAGAAAGAAACTCGCCAAGAGATAGGGAGCCCGGTGAGAGGTCTAGCCAACAGGCCAATGTCTTGCCGATGATAGGAGGCCTCGGTATGTTTGCCTTCAGCAGGAGTCTCGTCGACCATGAAGGACTTCACCGAGGATGTTTGGCATTGGCGTAGCATCATGCTGAAGTGGGAATGTCTCCCTGACAAGAATGAAGGCTCTTGGAAAAGGTAAGTGAAGTCACCATGAGCTCTTCCCGACCGGCGGGATTCTCAGTGAAGGAAAGGAAGAGCTTCGACAAAATGAGGGTGGGGTTGGTAGGGACTCTTGCTGACCAAGCAAGCTCTCTCCAAACTCAAGGTGAACTTTTGGCGAAGCAGGGAGACTTCGATATAAAGTCTAAGCGACATGAAGGAAGCTCACTAGGAGAAAAGTAGTTTTTCCATGATGTCTTGGCTAAGGTGTGATGTCTCCCCGACCAAAAGAAGTATCTCATCGCCAAGAGTTAAGGAGTTTGTCGGGAGGTCTAGCCAATAGGCCAATGTCTTTGTGACATGAAGGGTCTCGCTAGGTGTCTTGCCGAATGAGGGGAAGCTCGGGGTGAGAGATTCAACATCGCCAGGAGGTCTCGCTGAGTGTAGTGGGTCTCTCCGAAACTGATGCCTTCGCTAAGCATGGAGTTTTCACCATGATATCCCAATGACAGAATTGTGTCTTGCTGATGGCCTTAGTAGTATCGGTATGACTGATCGAGCTCGATATGAACTCTCATTGACTGTCACATACTACGCCGATTGTTGCCAAATGATATAATTGCATCGGCAAGACACTTTCAGTGTCTTGCCGAGATGTGATTCTTTTCAAAAGACTTTTGACCAGCTGTAAAGCCCACGTGGAAAACACTCAACCAACCAGGGGGAGCTGAGGCGAGTCGTGGCAGAACAAAGAATGTCAACCCTAGGTGAATGCCACGCGAATTAGAGTTAGCTCAGGGAATTCAAGGTGTAGCCGAAGTAGCTAAATAGGACACGATGGATCAATAAATGCGGTAACTATGAAATATCAAAAAAGATTCTATAAAGACGACTCTTCACCGTCATGGACATGCAGGGGCCTGCATTGAATTCACCCAAAAGATCTACGAATAGATATTTTTGAGCCCTATATTTTTTGTAAGCCCTAGGGGGGCGACCTCACTTGTGTATATATGGCATTTTTGACTTTTTGTAAAGGAGTTCTTATTTAGGAGACTACTGAGAGCACTATTCAGACTTTTTAACTCATCATTTTTATGAATACTACAGATCTGTAACACAGACACTCCTTCTTTTTCTCAATAGAAAGTTATTTCCTTCACAACTTTTCTTTGTTGTTTAGTAGCTGGTTGTGAGTTACATGATTAAATTCTGTGTGATCCCTTTATTTGATCAAATTCCTTCAGTGCTGAATGCAAAGGATATTATGTCGCAAATTTAGTTTATGTTAGTGATCTCTTTCTTTTGCATATTATATATGTGAAAACATCTCGTTTTCCTTTGTGCTAAGCATTAGAACAGTCAGAACCTTACATAGACTCATTTTTGTAAACATAAATCTCTGTATTGTGAGATTGTTTAGCTCTATTGAGATTTTATGTGAGTTTTCTGCAGTATTGTCATATGTTTATCTTTGGTGTATCACCTGTTAGTGATAGGTTTTAAATTCTAGTTCATCTTTCTTACTCTTTTACTTTATCATTCTACAGTCTTCCCAAAATATCTTTAGGGGAACCAACCCATAATTTGGAGGTTCACTTCATTCCCAGGTCACCCACAACCTCGAAGTGTTCCCATGTGTCAATAGGTTGCTATAGTTGATAACTTAGCAAGGGTACAAACTTTATTTGACAACAATTTTTGGCATGCCCGGTGGGACTGAGAACTGTTTCCAGTCTAAAAATCAAAATTATCATACTACTGTTTAATATGTGCAACAGAAATTGCAGTCTTTAAGAGACAAATTTTAGCATACTTGACGACTCTAAGCTTAGACTTAGCAGTTCCAGTGCAGTGCTGCTCATGAGAAGAGTGCAGACTAGGAGTAATTCATCTTTTTTTGAGTATTTGCAGTTGTCCCCGCCTAGATGAAGGGGGAGAGAAGTCCAAAGGGTTGAAAAGACAGTTGTTTATTTTAGAAGATCCAAGTCGAATCCTGCTATTAGAGGACATACGACTATTCCTGTTGTTATCACTAAGAATATCCCAGTAACAATGATTCCAGCAGTAAGAAATCAACCATTTGTTGCTTTCAACCAAGGTAGCCCATTGAATCTGAATCAGCATGATGACATTCCTGTCGCTGCCTTAAGAGGTTTACCATATTTTTATGGGGAGGATCATACCACCCCAACAAAACATATAAAAGATGTTGCCAACCTGTGTGATGTTCACCATGTGACTGAAGAAAATGTTGCGCTCAGATTGTTGGCGGCATCCTTCAAGGAAAAATCCTTACAGTGGTTCAGAGGTCTACCTGTTAACTCCATAGCCACATGGGATGAGTTAGGCAGTCAGTTGTGCAAATTTTTTAAAGACAAATTAGACCACTTGTCATTGGTGGAGCAGCTGTCTATAATCAAAAGAGCTCCACATGAAGATATGTCAGATTTCAATCACCATTTTCAAAGTACATGGGATAAAATCCCACAAACGGTAAGACCTACTGCCAATCATGCATTTTTATACTATTTAAGAGCTTTAAATAGTGATATTTCTATAATGATTCAATCAATGGGAGGTGATACACTTCCTACAACATATAGTATAGCCGTTAGAGCTGAAAACAGCGTCATACAGGCTGGTAAAATTGCCCCAAGACCACCTATGCTAATATTTCCTACTCTTCAGCCTCTAATACCTATGCAAGTTCCTCCTTTAGCTATTATCCCAAGTGCACTAGCATTTCCAACACCTGATACCCAACCTAATGGTCAATTAAATGCATTTCCAGTTCAGTCTAACGAACTGCAAGAGATTAAAGGCCTTTTAACGACCTTTGGAAATGAGATAGTTAATCTCAAAAAATAGCAAAATCAAGGTTTTAAGCCTTACCAGTCCTCATTTCAATCCAATTACCAGAAAAATTAGACCAATAGACCACCTTACCAACCTTATAATCAAGGTCAAAAGTTTGTTCCTAACTCAAGGCCACATCAAGCTTATGACTCTAATGCCGCAAGCACTTCCAAAGAGCTCGCACCTGTCCAGAACAATTTAGTTCAAGATTATGAGTGGTGCTTTCCGTGCAATCAACCCCATAATCAGAGTACCTGTGTAAATGGGATGCTTAACCAAGCCTTGATGGTTCAGAACAGTAATGTGCCTATAACAACTGAAGCACAATAGTAAGAGCAACAGGCACATGATTCTACATTCCTAAACTGGCAAGGGGAAGAATTTTGTGGGGTGGTCCACACTGATTCTTTGATTGCAGACAATACATGTAGCAAGAAGAGGGCAATAGATGAAGGAAATCAACCTGATACAGTTCAGACCTAGTCGAAACAAAGAGCTGACCAGAATCAAAGTGCTCCTGACCTGTCAATAGCTGACCAAATTTGAGTGCTACCAAGGGGCCAGCCTTTGGTAGGCAAGCAACAATCTGATTTATCAGCCCCAGTGCCTTCAAATAAAGTAATGTTATTCCCCCCAAAGTTCAGGCTAAGCTTGCTACATCTTTTAACATATTGGAGCATATGAAGAAAATTAATGTACCCATGTCAATATGGGATTCTCTGAGTATTCCGGGTCAAAAGGACCTACTTCAACCAGCCTTATCCAGTATAAGTATCTCAGATGAACCTAGTGTAGAAAAGGAGAACGTTGCATTGGCTAATACTACTGTTGGTGATAAAGAACAAGCTGCTAAGGCCAAGCCACCCCCCTTTTATTTGTCATTAATCATAGGAGGTCACCTAGTTCACAATTGCATGATTGACTCAGGGGCTAGTAGTTTAGTTATGCACAAACAAATTGTCGATAAATTGGGAATTGAATATGAGCCATTAGAGAAGGGGGTAGTATAATTGGATGGTACTGCTATGAACACAGTAGGGGTCATAAAAAATTTGAGCTTAACTCTACATGCCTATCCCAATTTTGCAATACCATAGGACATATACATTATTGAGTTACCCCCATACTTTTCCCTTTGTTTATCTAGGGATTTTACGGCCAAGATAGGTGGTTACCTATCCTCTGATTGGTCTCACATGCTGTTCAGAACTATATATGGCACTAAAGCCACTATTAAATCATAACCCATAGCCAAGGTCCATGTTGAACCTTACAATCTGTCTCCTATCAATGCCAACTTGTTTACAAGTGAACAAGTGGAGCAACCTGCTGTTCCAACAGCTGAGATTCAAATAGAAAGAACATCAGATATTCTTCCTGAAGAGTGGGTACCTCAAGCTCATGAAATTGGTACAGGTGAGCAACTGGAGGAGGTTGACATTGGGGTTTATATGATGCATGAGACAAACTCTTTTGTGCCTAATATCGAAAAGAGTGAGGAATAGCATGGTGAGCAGCATGAAAATGATTGATGGGAGCTGTATTTTGATGGCTCAAGGAGTAGAGTAGGTGCTAGTGGTGGATGTATGCTAGTATCACCAGAAGGACAGAAGTACTATCGAGCTTTCAAATTTTGTTTTAGTTGTTCTAATAATTTTGCTGAGTATGAAGCCCTCATCCAAGGTTTGGAGTGGGCGAGATGGAGAGGTATCAGCTGTTTAAAAGTTTATGGCGATAGTGAGTTGGTGGTCAATCAAGTAAGAAAGCTTAATGTTGTTAAAAAAGATATGCTCAGGTCTTACAGGAATAGAGTATGGGACCTCTTAGAGGGATTTGAGGCATTTAATCTGATTCCCATTCCTAGAGCTCAGAATAAACATGCTGATAGATTAGCTACTGTGGGAGCTGAACACGATATTCCAAAGGAGATTTGCAATGATAAGACTAATCAACATATCAATATTGTAATTAGGCCTACTGTGCCTGATAACAATATACACTGGCAAGTTTTTGATAGTGACCAATAGATTGTCAGTTTTTTGAGAGAAGAAGCTAAGTTCTCACACGTTAATCAGGAAAAGCTACAACACTAGTATAGTGACCAGATCATTCAACTCAAGAACAATAAGTTGCCAAAAGGCTTGGTCACCCTAGAATCTATTTTTAATACTGATGATGAAGCTAGAAAGCTCAAGGGGAGTATTCAAGTTCAACAAGATCACTACGAAGAGGTTGAAGTCTTCAAAGAAAGGCTTCTTAAGTTAGGCAAGGTATGTATAGCTGAAGAGAAACATGTTTTTATTTAGCTTTGTCAAGAATTTAATGATATCTTTGCTTGGAAATATAGTGATTTAAATGGATTTAATCCCCAACTTGCTCAACATACCATTGAACTTGAGCCTAATGTCGAACCGGTTAGACAAAAGCAGAGGCCCTTGAATCCTAAGTTAGAACCTTTGATGAAAAAGGAGCTAGATAAGTTGATTGAAAGCAACGTCATTTTCCCCATCAAGCATACCTCATGGGTCTCAAACCTAGTGCCAGTAAGAAAGAAAAATGGTGAAATAAGACTCTGTGTAGATTTTCGTGATTTAAATAGGGCCTCCTTACAAGACCGTCATCCTCTACCTTCTATGGAGCAGATACTTCAGGTAGTCTCAGGGTCTGAAAGGTTTTCTTTACTACATGGCTATTCTGGCTACAACCAAATATTGGTGAAGAGAGAAGATCGATACAAAATAGCTTTCACCACAAAATGGGGAACCATGGCCTATCTGAAAATGCCCTTTGGTTTGTCTAATGCCAGGGAAACTTTTCAAAAGGCCATGGATATGGCCTTTCAGGGTTTAATGTACAAGATAGTCTTAGTCTATCTTGATGATATCACCCTTTTTTCTAAGGAAGCTAAAGATCATCTGAGTCATTTGAGGCAGATTTTTGAAAGTTGTAGGGAATTTGGGATATCACTTAATCCCAAAAAATGTGTGTTTGTTGTTCACGAGGGAAGACTGCTTGGTTATGTGGTATCTAAACAGGGTATTACTATTGACCCTGAAAGAATAAGTGCTATCTTAGCTCTTCCTTTACCAGCGCATAAAAAGGGTTTGCAAAGTTTTATTGGTAGGATTAACTTTGTTAGGAGGTTTATCCCTGACATTGCTGATTTATTAAGTCCACTAACTCATATGCTGAGAAAGAATGCACCTTTCAAATGGACTGAAGACAGGAAAAGAAGCTTTAAGCTTATAAAAGAGGCATTGGCAACCGCACCTACACTTCTAAATCTTGACTTTTCTAAGGATTTCATCTTATATGCCTATGGAAATATTGATTCACTTTTAGCCATACTTGTATAGCGAAATGATGAAGGATCTGAATAGCCCGTGGCGTTCTTTAGTCAAGGACTCAAAGATTACGAACTCAAGTACACTTTTGTGGAGAGACATATTCTTGCTGTCATAAGAAGTTTAAAGAAATTTAGGCACACGCTTTCTAATAACAAGATTATACTAATGGTTGCTCATCCCAGTGTGAAAGAGTTTTTATTAAATAAATATTTGAGTGATAGAAGAGCTGGTTGGGTCACTAAGGTGATGGAGTATGACCTTGAAATAAGGGTTGCCAAGCTAATAAGAGGGAAAGGTCTCTGCAAACAACTTATTGAGGACAGTAACAGCAGTGTAAAAAAGGAGGAAGGTTTAGTTTTAACACTCCAAGATGGACAACAGGCTACTATACCCGCTCCCACTGGTTGGGTTACAAAAATGTCACATTTTTTATTGACTAGTGAGTGCCCTCCCGATTTGACTAAAGCCAGGAGAAGGTATTATCGACTGCAATCCATACCTTATGTTCTTTTAAATGGTTTACTATTTAGAAGAGATTTTCATGGTGTCCTGCTAAGATGTATTGAAGCTGATCAGGTTGATAGAGTATTGCATGAATTCCATCAAGGATCAGCTGGTGGACACTTTTCTCTGAGAGCCACAGTTCTTAAAATAATGAAAGGAGGCTATTACTAGCCTACCTTATTTAAATATGCCCATACATGGGTGAGAAGATGCAAAGAGTGTGCTATCTTTGCTGGCAAAGAGAAACTGGCAGCCCTCCCGCTACAACCAGTTCAAGTTGATCAACCCTTCATGAAATGGGGTTTGGATTTTATTGGGGTTATAAACCCACCATTGAGTGTAGGCCACAAATGGATACTCATATCCACTAATTATTTTTCAAAATGGATTGAGGCTATGGCACTCAAAGAAGCTAATGAATTTGCTGTCTTAAATTTTTATGAAGAGCTGGTTACCAGATTTGATGTCCCAGATTCCATTATGTCAGACAATGACCTTGCTTTTGTGAGTGTTAAAATTTCTGACTGGGCGGTCAAAAATGGTATATATCTAAGTACATCCTCTAATTATTATCCGTAAGGCAATGAACAAGCTGAGTCCACTAACAAGAATCTCTTGAGGATCATTAAGAGAACTATGGAGGACAATCAAAAGGCCTGGCACACCAAGCTGAAATTTGCCTTATGGGCTGATAGAATTACGTCAAAAAGGTCCATAGGACTTTCTCCATACAGGCTAGTGTATGGAAAAGAGGCAAGACTACCCATTTTAGTTGAACTTCCAGCCCTTGATCTAGTAAGCCAACTTGTTATGATTGAGGAGGAGCCTATGACAGCAAGGTTAGCTCAATTAATTAAGCTTGAAGAGCTCAGAGTTGGAGCAGTGAAAAGGACTGAGCAATATTAGGCTCAAATGAAAAGGTCATTAGACAAAAAGGCATCTCCCAGAGTGTTCCAGGAAGGTGATATAGTGCTAAAGTGGGATGAATTTAAAAGTAGGCCTAGAAGGCACTCCAAATTTGATGCATTCTGGACCGGGCCATATATCATTACTGGGGAAAAATAGCATAATGTTTTCCAGCTATCCAAGCTTGATGGTGTAGTGGAACCAATCCCAGTAAATGGGATTCACCTCAAACGTTGCTTCTGAGGTAGGGACCTAAACCTGTATATAGCTGTTTAAATTCTTGAAATAGGTGAAGTTTTTATTCCCTAAGTGTTGTCCCAGCACGGTAAATAGTTTCACTTCAATCTTTCCTTTTCAATAAAGTTCCCAGGTCTCTTGACCTGCTTTAATGGGTTACAAATGAGTTACAACCATGATTTACATTGCTCCAAGTCCGTTTTTGAATTTTCCCATGACTCCATACCCAATTGGATAGGCCTAGGCTACTGGTCCGCATGCAAACATCCAGCAAAGGTCGCTATAAATGTTACCCATTTTTCACCTATGGGCTCAATCAGATAGGGTAACCTATGCTTTCATATGTTCTCGAAGGCTAAATGGAGGGACACTTGCATCAAGATTACCTATTTTTCTAACTTGTTTGCTTATTGTGCAGATGCAAGGGAAAATGATGTTTGTCTATTTTTGGCACATGGATTAAATGTGGCTCCCAAGAGGGTCGAGCCCAGCGTGCATATCTTTAGTTTGGGGGTGAGTTTTTCTTTTTGTGTTTTTCCTTGTATTTCCCTCTTTCCTTTTGCTTCCTTCTTGTCTTTTCCTTGTTTCTGCCAAGGGCGGAACTGGGTTAGAATCTGAACTTGGAATTTTTCCAAAAGTTCCGGTTCCTGGTTTCGTTCCGGTTTTGACCCCAATTCCAACCCCGATTCCGCCTTTTCTTTCTTTTCTCGGGCCCCTTCTTTGTTTCCATCGGAGGCGGGGTCAGACCGAGTCCTAACGTGGAACTTTTTCCAAAGTTCTAGTTCCCTTTTCTCGTTCTGGTTTTGATTCTGGTTCTGTGCTTGTATGCATTTCTTTCTCTTCTTTGACCTTGCATTTTGACCATGGGAGAGAAATTCTTTTCTTGCTCGTCCTTTTTCTCTCTCCTTGCCTTGTCAGAGGCGGGTTCGGGTCGGGATCTGAACCTGAAACTTTCTTCAAGTTTCAGTTTCGGGTTTGTTTTCGGCCTCGCCCCCGCTGTGTTTTTCCTGTGATCGGTTTTAGTTCTGATCCCACCTTTCTTCATTTGTGTGTCTTTTATTTTCCCGGGCCCGGGAGCGGGATGAAACCCAAACTTGGAACTTTTCCAAAGGTTCCAGTTCCTGGTTTCGTTCCGGTTTTGGCCCCGATCCCTCTCCTTCTTCTTTCCTTTTCTTCCTGGCCTGGGATCGAGGTTTTTCTCTTCTTGCTTGGTTACCCCTTATGTTTTTCTTTTCTTCCTTCATGTTTTGAGTTTTGTCGGGGGCGGGATCGAAACAAAATCTGAACTTGAAACTTGAAGAAAGTTTCAGGCCCAGATTTGGTCCCGGTCTCGGTTCCACTGGGATTCATTTATCTTGGTTTCCGCCCCCTTTTCTCCTCTTGGTCCCAGTTTCGGTTCCGTCTTGCCCCGCCCCGCCAATTATGAAGATTCTCAACCAAAAAGAAAGAAACTCACCAAGAGATAGGGAGCCCAACGAGAGGTCTGGTCGACAAGCCAATGTCTTGCCAACGATAGGAGGCCTTGGTATGTTTGCCTTCGGCAGGAGTCTCGCCGACCATGAAGGACTTCACCGAGGACGTTTAGCATCAGCGTAGCATCATGCCGAAGTGGGAATGTCTCCTTGACAAGAATGAAGGCTCTCAGGAAAGGTAAGTGAAGTTGCCATGAGCTCTTCCCGACCGGCAGGAGTCTCAGCAAAGGAAAGGACGAGCTCGAACAAAATGAGGGTGGGGTCGGTAGGATGTCTTGCCGACCAAGTAAGCTCTCTCTGAACTCAAGGTGAACTTTCGGCGAAGCAGGGAGACTTCGATATAAAGTCTCAGCAACACGAAGGAAGCTCGCCAGGAGAAAAGCAGTTTCACCATGATGTCTTGGCTAAGGCGCAATGTCTCCCTGACCAAAAGAAGTAGCTCATCGCCAAGACTTAAGGAGTTCGTCGAGAGGTTTGGCCGAGAGGCCAATGTCTTCGTGACACGAAGGGTCTTGCTAGGTGTCTTGCCAAGTGAGGGGAAGCTCGGGGTGAGAGATTCAACATCGCCAGGAGGTCTCACCAAGAGTAGTGGGTCTCTCTGAAACTAATGCCTTCACTAAGCGTGGAGTTTTCACCATGATATCCCAGTGACAAAATTGTTTCTTACCAATGGCCTCAATAGTATCGGTATGATTGATCGAGCTCGATATGAACTCTCATCGACTGTCACGTACTATGCCGATTGTTGCCAAATGATATAATCACATCGCAAGACACTTTCAGTGTCTCACCGAGATGCGATTATTTTCAAAAGACTTTTGACCAGCTGTAAAGCCCGCATGGAAAACACTCGACCAACCAAGGGGAGCTAAGGTGAGCCATGGCAGAACAAGAATGTCAACCCTAGGTGAATTCCACGCGAATTAGAGTGAGCTCAGGGAATTCAAGGTGCAACCAAAGTAGCTAAACAGGACACGATGGATCAATAAATGTGATAGCTACAAAATATTAGAAAAGCTTATATAGAGATGACTCTTCACCGTCATGGACACGCAGGGGCCTGCATTGAATTCACCCAAAAGATCTACAGATAGATCTTTTTGAGCCCTATATTTTTTGTAAGCCCTAAGGGGCCGACCTCACTTGTGTATATATGGCATTTTTGACTTTTTGTAAAGGAGTTCTTAGTTAGGAGACTGCCGAGAGCACTATTCAGACTTTGTAACTCATCATTTTTATGAATACTACGGATCTGTAACACATACACTCCTTATTTTTCTCAATAGAAAGTTATTTCCTTCACAACTTTTCTTTGTTGTTTAGTAGCTGGTTGTGAGTTACATGATTAAATTCTATGTGATCCCTTTATTTGATCAAATTCCTACAGTGCTGAATGCAAAGGATATTATGTCACAAATTTAGTTTATGTTAGTGATCTCTTTCTTTTGCATATTATATCTGTGAAAACATCTCGTTTTTCTTTTTGCTAAGCATTAGAACAGTCGGAACCTTACATAGACTCATTTTTGTAAACATAAATCTCTGTATTGTGAGATTGTTTAGCTCCATTGAGATTTTTTGTGAGTTTTCTGTAGTATTGTCATATGTTTATCTTTGGTGTATCACCTGTTAGTGATAGGTTTTAAATTCGAGTTCATCTTTCTTACTCTTTTCCTTTATCATTCTACAGTCTTCCCAAGATATCTTAAGGGGAACCAGCCCATAATCTGGAGGTTCACTTCATTCCCAGGTCACCCACAACCTCGAAGTGTTCCCATGTGTCAATAGGTTGCTATAGTTGATAGCTTAGCAAGGGTGCAAAATTTATTTGACAACAGTAACATCTACCATTAATGCCCATTTCTATACTTAAGACACTTACAATAATATTTCATAGCATAACATAAGCTATACTAGGTGTTATTTAATAAGGACAAGAATGATTGAATATCTCTTGATCATATTTCATTTTTAACATCAAGTATAATTCATCATTAACTCCTAAACCCTACAATAATGTAACAATGACTTACTATTCAACCAGTTAAATACATTAGTTAATTCATTCCTAACATATAGAAGTCATTTGTTATAAAAAATAATTAAATTAAACATAACCTTAATAGTATAATTTTGGAAATAGATTATATAATATAAACTAACTTAGATTCAATTGAATTGGTATAAACTAACTCAAATAGGACAAATCAATATACCTCAAATCCTCTTCTCATTTATAAGAAAATATGTATATATTACCTCATCTTGAGGTGTATTTATCATCGTTTGAAAATAAACCATAATATTATTTCAATGTTCTCCAAATTTCTGTTATAAATTGTATTTAGTGATAGATGACATTTCATTCCTAACTTAACATTCTATTTATCCATTCCTAAAGCTTGATATTCCTTAATACAATGATGATGAAACCAATTTTCAAATATGAATACAAAACACTCAAAGGATAAAGTTAATCAATTTGACTCCATAACTTATTTTTTTCTTAGAATGGCCTAACTATATATCTATCCCCACATAATCAAGATTGATGTAGTTCTTCCAACCTTTACTATTATTGATCCAAATTTCTAATGACTTCGGTTTCAATTTTGATTTTATAGTATGATAATTCTAAGGTTAAATATATTTCCTATGGTAATTAAGTTCAATTGAGAGGGGATGTTTAGAATTTAAAGTAGATTTAACTACTATGTTTGATAATGACAAGTCTTATTATTAAAAGGAATATTATTTGCAAAAAAAATATTCTCAATATGGACCCTCAAGTTTAATCTACTCAGTCTTTTGTATGTTAGTTTAGAATGTGTAATTTTTAATGATATTTAGGATCTCTAAGACCTTCTAATATTCAATTATGATATCTAATATTTTCTAAGGTTCAATTAGGATCAAGTTTTTAATTGTTAGAACATAACATTATTAGGTGTCATAGCCTTATAACATTTATATATTGTTCTAATATAAGGTTATAAAATCTTATATATTATATGTTTTATTAAGCATATCCCATTTAAAATAATTATAGTCTAACAACTATTAGATTATTGATTATTTATAAATGGTGGTTTGGAATAGGTGTGACTAATTCCACTTCAGGTATTTTTCCAACCCTTCTCTTATATTTAAGGAGGTTCTCTCATTTGAGAGTGTGTAAATTTTGGAGATTTATAGTGAATGGTATCACTATCCACATCATGTATTATTGGCCATGTGGGAGTATGTAGAGGAGTATCCACATATTTAGTCTATTTTTTAATAGTCAATATTTTGTAAGGGTTTTAATAAAATGATGCTTTATGAGTTTTTTTTAATCTAGAAAGGGTTTTACCACCTATATATCGCGTAATGTGTTATATATTGTGCTCTTATAATTCTCATTTTATTTATAATGACTATTATCTTAAGATCCTAATTTCTAAAATTGTGTGATAAGAGTCGATTAGGTTGTGTTAATCATTTACTATATGTACTCAATTCATTTACCTATTTTCCTAAATTACTTGTATCATCATGTTTGGACTAAATTAACAACAGTATTTTTAAGATTTGTGAAAAGTACATTGTTGGAAAAATGGTTTTCATCAATTTCAAAGATGGCCAACCCATAGAGGAAAGAAAAACCAAATAATATGCTAAAGTTTTGTGGGCCAGCTTTCCCCATACACGACACCCAACTTTCATTAATTTTAGAAATTAACAATATATATATTTTTAATTTTGGGCCAACCCCCTAGTGAGGAAAAAATATATATATTTTTTTGAAAAATTGGGCTGACCTTTCTTGGATTGTCGCCTCCCTTGGGTGAAGGGACACCTTGAAAAGTATAAATAAAAGGTTGAGTGAGAGGTAAATTCAATAAATTTTTAAGGAATATTTTTTGTATGAAGAGAAAAAATAAAAAGTTATTCAAGCAAATCTACAAAACTTATTTGAGTAGATGTATAGCAACAAATTTGTGAGAAGAGTGCAAGTGGCATAAGTGAGATCCTAACAGTTTATTGAGAAGATCTTATGAAGAACTTATTGTAGATTTTGAAGAGAACATTATTACCAAATTCATGAATATTTTGTTGTTGATGTTGAGAAGACATTATTTCCAGCATTATGAAAACTATATTGAAGATTTGTGGGAATGCATTGGGGTAGATCTAAGGAGTGGCAAGTAGAAATTATTCATATCACTCTTTTGTAGGTTGAAGCCTCCTATTTGGGAGATTGTGAGGTTGGAGCCGTGTATTGAAGAGATTGGAATCTCTTGCTGAATCGATGCTCAGTGAAGGGTATTGGAGTTTCCTATGGGTTGGTGCCTACAAATTTTTCTAAGAAAATTAATACAAGAAAGTTTTTGTCATGGTTTTCTCTCGTAAGGGTTTCCACATAAAATTGTATTCTTCTCTTGTGCATGTTCTCAAATTTCTACATCTTGCATGAATAATATTGCTAAGGGTATTTCTAGGATGTGAAGTAATATTGCTATATTGAGTTAAGGAGTAAAGTTCTAATATATACTAATTCACCCCCCTCTTAGTATTTTTCTGTGTTTCTTCAATTGTTATTAGAGTGTGTTCCTTTCGAGTTCGCCTAACTTCTTGAAGGTAGATCTTGGAAACACACATGGTAGAAGGATTTAGTTTCTCCTCAAATAGGGCACCACTATTTGATGGATTGAACTATTCCTTTTGGAGCATAAGGATGGAGACATACTTGAATACCCTTGGATATGATATTTGGTGACCTGTCAAAGTTGGATATACTCCCCTACTACCCCAATAATGGATCAAGTTGAAAATAAATAAAGTGACAAAAATTCCAAAGCAAAAAATGTAATTTTGGTTCCAAATTAGAGTTATGGAAGGTCATGCATTGTAAATCTGCTAAAGATATGTGAGATAAGATAAAAAAACATATATGAAGGAGATGAGAAAGTGAATAAGGCCAAGCTTCAAACCTACAAGAGATAATTTGAGATTTTGAAGATGAAGGATGAAGAGGATATCACTTCCTACCTATTGCGTGTGGATGAAATCTTTAATACTATCCATAAACTTGAAGAAAAAGGTTGAAGAAGCAATAATTGTGCAAACGATTTTGAGATCTCTTCCAATGAGATTTGATTCAAAAGTTTCCACCATCGATGAAATGAAGGATCTAGACACCTTGAGGATGGTTGATTTGCATGGGATTAATACATCATACAAGATGAGGACAAAGAAAGAGAAGTTTCCTTTCAAGAATCTAAGAAGATGAAGAAAAAAAATATACATCAAGTGAAAATTCAAGTGATGAAGAAGCACACTTTGTAAGAAAGAACAAGAAAGGATCCAACAAACACAAAGGTAAGTCTACTCTTAAAAGTTTTAATTGTGGTGGAATAGGACATTTTTCTTCTAAATGTCCACAGGCCGAAAGTGAGAGTAGTGAAGAGGAAGCAAATTACTAGAAAAGGAAAGAAAGGAAACACCATCATAACAAGAAAAGAGATGTACAAAGGAAGAATTTTTGAAGGCATAAGAAGATTCTCTACATTCAAGAAAAAAGTATCTCATATGAAGGAAGCAGTGTGTATGGAAGTTTCTCCAATAGTGATTAAGAGGAGATACTCTATGACAATGGAAGTAAAGGAGGATGAAGATAAAATACAAGAAGAAAAAGATTCAAAAGAAGATCATGTTGAAGATAATGAAGAATATGATCTTGAGAAGGAACTCAAATTTTCCTATAACAAGATCGATAAACTCAAGACAAGGAATTAAAGACTAAGATCATGGCTTCAAGAAGATAGTAAAGTAAAATCATCTCAAAATATTGAAGAATCTAAAAAAATGATCATGAATTTGAAGGTTAAAATTGAGGAAGCAAAATGAACTGAAGTTGCAAGAGATAAGCTAAAGGAAAAATAATTAGATTGTGAGAAGTTGGAGCTTGAAGTTATTTCTTTAAGGAAGGAGTTGGAAAAATCAAATCAAAGCATGGAGAATGAAAAGAGCACCAAAATCTTAGAAGATATCATAAACTCTCAAAGATCATCGTTTATTAAGGCGGGCCTTGGTTTTCAATAAAAAAATAAGACAATCAAAGAAGGTTCATGCTCCAATGCCACAAAGTTTCCCAAGAAGTAAAATGAAGAAAAGGCCAAAATTTATGTGAATATACTCAAAAGCTCCATCAATCATGACAGTTTAAACAAGAGAGAGAAATGTTACTTAGAAAATTAGCATTTTCATAAGGACAACAATGACATCTTCAAGAAAGCATAAGTGAATAGGTTCCAATATTCCTTTTGTGACTATTGTTTCTTTTATAATAAGTTTGGTCTTAAGGAAAATATTTTAGATCTCATGCAAGGAGAGATTTGGGTTTCCTACAAAGAAACTATAATCCATTTTCACCTTTAATGGATTACAATGTCATATACCATAAGTGCAACAATTTTTTCCATACGATGTATTCATGTAGAATCAATTTTGATGAACCTTTAAAACAAAACAAGGAGAAGGATGTTCCTAAGAAATTGAAAGAGGAATCTAACAAATTTTGGGTAAAGGAGGTTGATACAAAAAAATCTATCTTGTACAAGTAGTCCTACATGCACAAGATGAAGAAAATTAGTGGTACATTAACAGTGGTTGCTCAAGACATATAATGGGAGATAAAAGAAAATTCAACATGCTAAAGGATATTAATGAAGGAAATATAAATTTTGGGGACAATGATACAACAAGGATCATAAGAAAAGGCCTACACTTAGTTTCGACAATGGAAAGACAAAGACTAAATTTTTTTTATATGTAGGAGTGAAACACAATGTTTTAAGTGTAATTCAATTGTGTGATCGAGTACATACTCTCAAATTTCATCCAAGAGGTTGTTAAATAAAAAAAATAAGAACAAGAAGGTTGGTTACATATGCTAGTAGGACAGTGAACAATCTTTATACTATTAGTGACGTCAAAAGAAAAAAGTGTTTCATGGCACAAGAAGATAAGAGTTGGTTGTGGCACAAAAGGATGGGAAATATAAACTTCAACAACCTTGTGAATATTATCGATAAGATATTTGTAAGGGACATTCCAACGTTAGCGAAGTCATTCATTACAATATGCAAACATAGCCAATGTGGAAAGAAAACAAGATTGTGTTTCAAGTCAAAGGAGTTATCTACATCAAGACCTTTGGAAATCATTCATACCGAATTATGTGGACCAACAAGGAATAAAAGCTTGCAAGGTGAGAGCTATTTTATGTTGTTAATAAATGATCATTCTAGGATGACTTAGATTACCTTTCTAAAGGAAAAATCAGAAGGCCTTGAAATTTTTAAGATATTTAAAGATCTAGTAGAGAGTTAAATTGGGTTGAGAATCAAGCGCCTTAGATCAAATAGAGGAGGATAATTCACCTTGAATGAGTTTGAAGATTTCTATGGCACATAATAAAAAGACAATATTTAGCTACAAGGACTCCACAACAAAATTGAGTTGTTGAAAGAAATAATAGGATAGTGTAAGGAATGGAAAGAGTAATGTTGAATGATTCAAAGCTTACTGACACTTTTTGGAAAGAAGCATTGTATGTACAATAGTCTACGTTCTTAACTAGGCAAAAATTAGGTCACTCAATAAAAAACACTCTATGAAATTTGGATGGGAAGACCCATATAAGTGAAATACTTTAAAGTGTTTGGAAGTAAATACTATATTATGTGAGATGACAAAGACTTGGGAAAATTTTATTGAAGGTGTGATGAAGGCATCTTCCTTAGATATTCCACTAGAAGCAAAGCCTATAGATGTTATAATAAAATATTTCACAAAATTGTTGAAAGTGCAATGCGATAGTTGATGAATAAAGGCATAAAAAAGAAACAATACAAGAAGTTGATCATCAAGAAGATAACATTAAAGAGGAAGAATTAGAGGGAGAAGATGAAAATGGTGAGGCTAAACAAGGAGATCCAAAAATACCATTTAGAGCACTGTTGGGTGAATATTTTGTAATCCCTTTACAAATTACGAAATAGTGATTTCAACCACAATTATTATGAGATAAATATCTCCTCTTAGAAAGGGGAGGCTCGCTTCTTATTGCTCACTACAATTAACTAGAAACTAAACTAAAATACATACATTGTGATTATCCATGGGGGGTGTCTCCATTACCATATCCTCTTGTTTCAGGATAAGAGAAACAAAAATAATTATGATATTCTCAAATACAACTAGTTAGAGCAATAATAGTCAATACTCGCAAGTACCCGCAAACAATAGTAATTTAGAAAAACCCGTTGAAACAAAAAATCTCCAACTGATTTCCCACAATGATTCTAAGATTATTCCAAGATTAACCATATCACTAGTTTTAGCACAAAGTATATCAACTACCAATACCAATGATTCATGAAATGAATAATTACAAGCTCAAAGTCTTGATAATTCTTCACCAAAAAATGCTTTCAACACACACACAATTCCAAGAGATCAATATAACAAAAAGTTTATAAAGATTATCTTGAAAGCCCTTCCAATCATAATAGATAAACATCACTTATTCCATTAACAATAAGAAAGATCAAGCAAAAATGACCTAAGAACACTCTCACTATAACAATCTTGATTCACCACAAAGTTTGATATCAAAATCAGCCTTCTTTTCAATAATAGATTTGTATTTTCAATTTGAACACAAAGTCTCAAAGTTGAGAAATAATTAAAGCAACACTTCGTTACAAAATATTAAAGGCACAAAATACAAATGAGCTCTCTCATATTTATAGATGAGAGCCAAGAGCTAATCTAGGAAAAAGTATTACTAATTTGACTTATTCAACGATGGAGTCCAAAATTATTGGAGGAATTCATTGTTTTTACATGTATTTACAATTTGAAAAAGGACATGTAAATTGTCTTTTCCTAACTACAAAAAATTGTAAATGACAAAAACCTAAAATCTAAACTAAGGCATGGTTAGCCTTCTTCAACATTCTGCATTAAGAAATCATCATGTTTCTTCATGATCGTTTGTACTTCATTATATGGAACTGAAGTATGTTTGATAATGCCTCAAGATATTGATATTGAATCTCTAACAATGTTGTACGCTTTTCCATGTCGCCCAAGATACTATTTTAGATTCTCCAAAGTTAATTGAAGATCAAATATTCAATTCATTAGTGGCATTGAAAACACCTGGTCTTCAAAATCCTTCTGGATCATGTTGATAAATTTTTGAACCACATTATCTAGGGAAAGTATCTTCTGACTATTGTCTCACAACTTACATGGAATTTCTTCAATTTTATTAATAAGCTACAAGTCATGTTCTTCACCAAGTTCTTGTGCAGATTGTAGATCATTAAGCAAGTTGGTGAGAACAATGTCTTTGTGAATCAAAGACTCTTCAATTTCCACATACATGTCTTGGTTGGGAATGATCCCAAATTCCTCCAATTTATCTATTTTGAGTTTCCTCATCTTGATCCAAGACTATACTTTATTTTCCATGTCTTCTTTCTCCCAAGAGAAAGCATGTACGGTGTCATCTAGTTTTTCTCTTATGCCTTCCATCTTTTCTAGTTTTCCCATGGCCAACCCTAGCATTTTTTTTCCCAATGCACTCAAGCAATCAAGATACTCACCAACCACTTTTCCCCTAGTATGTACCTTTTCCACCTTTTGAATGATGGGATTCTCATAACCAACTGCAATTGCCTTTGATTCAATGGATTCAGAAGATTGAGTGATCTATAGCACAACTATGAGTTGCTCTATTTTAGCCTTGTAGCGATCTTTCATCTTCTTCTCCTTGTCAAATTTCTTGATGAGAGAATCTAAAGTTGATTGAACATTTTCCTTCACACTATCATGAGTCACCTTACCCAATTCTACCCTTGTGATAGAGTATTCTACAAGATTTACTTCCTCACAAGTTTTGTCAGAGGGAGGCTAAGCTATCTCTACATATTTATTACCTTCTTTATTAAAAAGCATCCTAGAAAGAGTCTTTGCTTTCTTTTTGGTTCTAGTCTTGGCAGTCACAAGCTGTGCAAAGTCAAACTCATTGGGAGAGATGGCTTCTTTCCTCCTCTTTGGTGCTTGTGAAGACAACCATGGTGGCAATTGTGAACTCTCCTTAGGTTATATAGACATCGGATGGGATGTAGTAGTTGTATCCACAAAGGTGGTAGTCATGATGGGAGATGTGTTAGTTAAAATACCTTAGGAATTTCAACCCTAGAAACTTGCACAAAATCATTCAAGAATTGCTCTAAATCAAAATGTGACATGAGGTCAAAAGATGGTAAGGACAAAATTGGAAAATAAATAGGATAACTAGTCACATTATCAGTTGGATGTTGTGGTTGTGTTGTTGATATGTGGTTGTCATTGATGTCAACACTATTAGCATTGATGTATTGAAGGTTGTATATGTCGAGGATATTGAGAAATTTGTTAAAGAAAGAGTTGCAGGTTGCCAATGGAACAGTGAAGGTCATGAAGGTTTCTTGCTTAATACGTTGATGAGCAATCATTGTGGACTAAAGGGTATATTTATGAGAGTATCTAGTTTATCCACCGAAAGTTTCAGAGGTCTACGTGAAGTTTTGATTGTGTTATGAACAGTTGTGTTCTGACAGTTTTTCTGTGGTTTCAGTTGGTAGTCCTGAATGAAGTTGAGGTGATTTTAGTAATTTTAGTTGTTTTGGATGTTTCTTTGTTGGTTCTTGTTTCTTTTGGATGCTTCTAGATCATTCTCTATCTTTTTGGCATGTCCACGTTGATTGTTGGGTTTGTGGTCAAATATTTTTCTCACGTGTGTTCATGTTTTCATGTTGTGGATCCTTGGAGATTAAAATTTGAATGTTTGGAGTGCTCGAGGATGTTGTTTTGGGCCACAAAATAATGTTGGCCGATGGTGTTTGATTCACATTAAAAATTTAATTATAAATTAGGGTTGGCATTGCATATATGTTTCATATTTTCATATTTCTTTTGGTTGACAAAGTTGTTGATGAAATTCATGTTGCGGATATATACAAGTGATTGTTTGAGAAAAGTATAGTGTGTGCATAAGTGTGTGAGAGAAAAGGAAGAGAAAATGTGTGAATAATGATCTAATCATTCGATTGCAGAGCAGAGTGTGAATAATTTTGAGCAAAGTGTGAAGGAGTATTTCTATGCTTAACTGGAATTGTAATTAGGCTTTTGGAGAAGCTATTTTCTCAATTCATACCCTGCGGATCTAATCTATATTTCTCTTCTTTGGGTAGTGATCCCTCTTGTATTTGAGTAGTGAGCTCTAGGAAGTGTTCCTAAATGCATGTGCATTCCCATTATTCTTCTCTATACTTTTAACAGGGTATAATATTGTGGACTAACATCCACTGTGGTTTTTCCCCTAATAGGGTTTCCATGTAAAAAATCTTGGTGTTCTCTATGTTTCTGATGTGTTGATTGTTTATGGTTTATTGTTCATGCATTAGACCTGAGATTAAATTAAGTTTGAAAAGTTTAAATAATTTGTGACAACTGATTCACCCCCCTCTCAGTTGTCTGTCCTCGTTTTGCCAACAATTGGTATTAGAGTAGGTTCCTCTGAAGAAATTTAAAATCTTGAGGTGATCCAAGATGGCATCATACAAGGACAATCCTAGATTCGATGGAACAAACTACTCTCTATGGAAAGCCAGAATGGAGTGTCATTTGAGGTGCATTGGTGAACCCTTTTGGAAAATTACAAAGAAAATATATACTATTCCTCAAAATGGTCCTTCCACTCCTGATGAGATTAAAAAAGTTGAGACTAATCTAAGGGCTATTGAAGCTTTGTTGAGTGCTCTGACGGATTCATAAATTACAAATGTGATAATTTTGAAGAAAATCATGAGATTTGGATGAAGCTGGAGACTTTGTATGAAGGAGATGTACATGTGAAGGTTGCTAAGCTATAGAGTTTGAAAGGAAAGTATGAAAATTTGAAGATGGGTGAAGATGAAAATATTTCTTCTTTTATGCAAAGAGTAAATGAAATTGTGATGGGTATTAGATGTGCCAGTGGTATTCTGGATGAACAAGAAATTGTAGCTAAAGTTCTTAGATCATTGCCTACCTCTTACAAGTCAAAGGCTCATGCTATTGAAGAGTTCAGATAAGTAACAAATGTGACAAGGGATATGTTGATTGGTAAACTTGCTACCTTTGACTTAAGTGAATTTGGTGATTCTACCCTTAAGACTGAATCTGTGTTTAAGGCTTCTATATCTAAAATAAACATGCAAAGATATGATCTAGGAGAAATTTCTAGAAAAAACATTCAAGTATGAGGAAGAGATGAAACAACTTGAAGAAGAAGAAAGAGAGGTTGAAGAGATGGAAGCATTGATTGTGAAGAAAGAAGGAAGAGGAGAAGTTAAGTATAAAGGAAAGTTTCCTATTAAATGTTTCTCTTGCAGTAAAATAGGTCATTTTGCTTCAAGGTGTCTTGAAAGAGCTCCTAGGTCTAATCCTTACAAACCTAGATTTCAAAAGAAGTGGTATTTTGCTGAAGAAGGTGTGACTGATGAAGAATCTGATAAAGAAAATGGAAATGAAGATGAATGGGTTTTCATTGCTATCAAGGAAAATGATCTGGTGGCTACTGAATCTACTAAAGTTGAGAAAGCTCTTGCAGCTCGAATTGAAGAAAAGGATGAGTGGGTTATTGACAGAAAATGATCACATCATATGATTGGTGACAAAAGAAAAATTTTAAGTCTAGAGAAATATGATGGTGGGGTTGTAAGATTCAGAGATAACAATGTTGGTGAGATCCATGGTAGAGGATCTATTTTTCTTGGTGGTAAACATAACACTGGTGATGTCCTTTATGTTGAAGGCTTAAAGAATAACCTATTGAGTGTTGGGAAGATGGTGGAAAAGGGTTATGATCTTCAGTTCAAAGATGGAAGATGTAGAATACTTGGAAGCTCTAGAAATATGATTGCTTCAGGTACAAAGACAAGAGGTAATATTTTTCACCTGAGTGTTGGTAATGTAAGTTGTTTAATTTCTCAAGTAGATGAAAGTTGGTTATGGCATAGGAGGCTATGCCATGTGAATTTTGATAACATTGTCAAGGTAAGCTCCATTCAAGCAGTAAGAGATCTACCTAAGCTAGTGAAGCCTGCTAATACAATATGCAAGAAATGTCAGATGGGTAAATAGACTAGAGTTTCTTTTCAAAGTAAAAAGCATCATTCTAATGGAATATTGGAGCTGGTGCATACTGATCGATGTTGTTCCTCTAGAATCAAAAGTCTACAAGGAGAAAGGTATTTTATGCTACTTATTGATGATTACTCTAGGATGATATGGGTTGCTTTATTAAAAGAATAATGTGAAGCATTAGAGAAGTTCAAAAGTTTCAAAGCTATGGAATAGAATGAGACAGGTTTGAAGATAAAGTGCCTAAGGTCAGATAGAGGTTGTGAGTTCACCTCCAGGGAGTTCAATTCTTTTTGTGAAGAGCATGGAATCAAAAGACAGTTATCTGCTCCCCGAACCCCTCAACAAAATGGAGTTGTAGAGAAAAGAATAGAACAATTTTGGATATTGCTAGAACAATGATGATTGAAAGAAATTTGCCTCACATCTATTGGAGAGAAGTTGTAAACACTGTTGTGTACACTTTAAATAAGGTAAATGTTAATGGTATTTCTGGTAAGACTCGTTTTGAGCTATGGTTTGGTTATAAGCCTATTGTTAAATATTTCAAGATTTTTGGAAGCAAGTGCTACATTAAGAGAGATGAGGACATATGAAAGTTTCATGCAAGGAGCGATGAAGGAATCTTTCTAGGTTACTCTACCAAGAGCAAGGCTTACCGATGCTACAACAAAAGATTGAGAAAAATGGTTGAAAGTGAAAATGTCAGAGTTGATGAGGACTCTACTAGATCATCTAGATACTGTGGATATGATTTAGATGAGCAATAAGTTAGTTCAAACAAAGGGAAGAATGCTCAGACACATAATCAAGTTCAAGTTGTTCTGGTAAATCAAGAAAGTCAAGAAGGAGAGACAAGTGGAAGTACAAAAGAAAGAATAGAAGAACCAGAAGTGCGAGTGAATCCTAAAACTCTGAGGTATGTGAGATTGAATCATTCAGAGAATCAAATTATAGGAGACAAGAATAAAGGTGTGCAAACTAGAAGAAGGATTGTAGAAGAGTATTTCCTGATTTCCAAAACTGAGCCTAAAAATTTCAATGAAGCTTGCAATGATGAATACTGGATGGAAGCTATGAAGGAAGAATTGATGCAGATTGAAAACAATGATACTTAGATTCTTGTTCCCAGACCTAAAGATAAAAATGTGATTGGTACTAAATGGGTCTTTCAGAATAAGCAAAATGAACAAGGTGAAGTGGTTCAGAATAAAGAAAGACTGGTATGTAAAGGGTATTCACAAATGGAAGGTATTGATTTTGAAGAAACCTTTGCCCTTGTTTCTAGAATTGAAGTTGTAAGATTATTTCTTGCTTATGCTACATATAAGAACTATAAAGTCTATCAAATGGATGTGAAGTCATCTTTTCTGAATGTTGAGTTAGAAGAAGAAGTATATGTTGAACAGCTGGATGGATTTCAACTGATTGACAAGGAAGACATGGTTTGTCGATTGAAGAAAGCTCTGTATGGGCTCAAGCAAGCTCCTAGAGCCTGGTATGCTAGACTGGATAAATACTTACTGAAGCTTGGATTCAATAAAGGTAATACTGACATCAACTTGTATTTTAAGTTGGATCATGATAAATAGTTGATTATTGAAGTCTTTGTCGATGACACTATTTTTAGAGGAGATGATGATTTATGTATGAAGTTTGCTGATGAAATGAAAAGTGAATTTGAAATGAGTATGATTGGAGAGATGAAATTATTTCTTGGATTGCAAGTCACTCAGTTAGACATTGGGATTTTCATATCCCAGTCCAAATATGTGAGAGAGTTACTGAAGAAGTTTGGCATGGAAGACTCAAAGCTTGTTGGTACACCCATGGTAACCGAATGCAAGTTAACACATAATGATGATTCTCCTAAGGAAAATCAAACAAGATACAAGTCAATGATTGGCAGATTTCTATACTTAACTGAGACCAGACCAAACATCATGAATGTTGTATGTATGGTTGCTAGATTTCAGGCTGATCCAAAAGAATCTCATGTGACTGTTGTAAAGAGAATCTTCAGATATCTAAAAGGAACAGTTGATTTTGGGCTTTAGTATCCTAAAGATGATGATCTTACATTGAGTGCATATACTGATGTAGATTGAGCAAGAGATGTAGATGACAGGAAATGTACTAGTGGTGGTGATTTCTTCCTAGGGAAGAAGCTGGTGTCTTGGTTGAGCGAGAAGCAGAATTCCATTTCCCTATCTACTGCTGAGGCAGAGTATATTGTTGTTTCAAGTAATTGTACTCAAGTGATGTGGATGAAACATATGTTGAAAGATATCAGAGTAGTATATGATGAACCTATTGCCATATACTGTGACAACTCAAGTGCAATAAACATATCGAAGAATCCAGTGCTACACTCTAAGACCAAGAATATATCAATTAAGTTTCACTTTTTGAGGGAGAAAGTGAATGAGAAAGAAGTTAGATTGGAGTATGTGCCTACCAAAGAATAGGCTGCAGACAATTTCACCAAGCCATTACCAAATGATACTTTTGAGTATCTCAAAGGGATGCTAGGGGTGATTACCCCTCCTGATATGAACTAGAGATGCATTTACTTGCATTAATTTGTATGCTTCAAAGCTATATTCTGATCTAGATTGATGTTTCCATGGATGCTACTCAAGGGGAGTAGTCAGATGTGCAGATATGTGGTTCAAAGCTTGCATGTAGGAAGATAATGTTTATCTTTGCCATTGATGTCAAAGGGGGAGAAGAGTAATGTGAAAAAATATGAATTATCTAGGGAGAAGAGCCTTGTGGGGTGAAGTTCATGTAGAAGAAGTTGAGGAAGAAGAGTAAGAATCTAAGCGGGAGTAAGTGTTGATTGAGAGTTGCGTTGATGGTGTTTTTCACATCATGTGTTGCCATCAATGCCAAAGGGGGAGATTTTTGGATGTTGTAGTTGTGTTGCTGATATGTGGTTGTCATTGATGTCAACACTATTAGCATTGATGTATTGAAGGTTGTATATGTCAAGGATATTGCAAAATTTGTTAAAGAAAGAGTTGTAGGTTGCCAATGGAACAGTGAAGGTCATGAAGGTGTCTTTCTTAGTACGTTGATGATCAATTGTTGTGGACTAAAGGGTTTATTTCTGAGAGTATCTAGTTTATCCACTGGAAGTTTCAGAGGTTCGCGTGAAGTTTTGATTGTGTTTTGAACAGTTGTGTTCTGATAGTTTTTTTGTGGTTTCAGTTAGTATTCCTGAGTGAAGTTGATGTGATTCTAGTAATTTCAGTTGTTGTGGATGTTTCTATGTTGGTTCTTGTTGCTTGTGGATGCTTCTAGATCATTCTCTATCTTTGTGGCATGTCCGCATTGATCGGTGTGTTTGTGGTTGAATATTTTTCTCATGTGTGTTCAGGTTTTCATGTTCTTGGCTGACATGGTGGTTGTAATGTGTTTTGGATCCTTGGAGATTAAAATTTGAATGTTTGACATGCTCAAGGATGATTTTTTGGGCCACAACATAATATTGGCAGATGGCATTTGATTCACATTAAAAATTTAATTGTAAATTAGGGCCGACATTGTATATATGTTTTATATTTTCATATTTCTTTTGGTCGACGAAGTTGTTGATGAAATTCATGTTGTAGATATATAAGAGATATTTTTTGATAAAATTGTAGTGTGTGCATAAGTGTGTGACATAAGAGGGAGAGAAAATGTGTGAATAATGATCTAATCATTCAATTATAGAGCAAAGTGTGAAGAAGTTTGAGTGAAGTGTGAAGGAGTATTTCTATGCTTAACTGGAACTGTAATTAGGCTTTTGGAGAAGCTATTTTCTCAGTTCATACCTTGTTGATCTAATATGTATTTCTCTTCTTTGGATAGTGATCCCTCTTGTATTTGAGCAGTGATCTCTAGGCAGTGTGCATGAATGCATGCACATTCCCATTATTCTTCTCTATACTTTTAACAGGGTATAATATTGTGGACTAACATCCACCATGGTTTTTCCCCTAACAGGGTTTCCACGTAAAAATCTTGGTGTTCTCTGTGTTTCTGATGTGTTGATTGTTTATGGTTTATTATTCATGCATCAGATATGAGATTAAGTTAAGTTTGAAAAGTTTAAATAATCTGTGACAACTGATTCACCCCCCCTCTTAGTTGTCTATCCTTATTTTTACAACATTATCTAAACCTCATCTTGGGATTTCAAATGGAAACCCTAAGATGGGAGAAGAATGTACAAAATGAATCAAAATAGTAGGTGCCATAATACTTATTACTAAGGGATGAGGATTAACAAGAACATCAGATGCAAATGAGGTCATAGGAGGAGGAGCGGGGATAGACACAACATTGGCAATGGGGGATGAGGTGATAGATGGTTCCTCGAGCATATTCTCACGAGGAGAAATCTCTATTTCCTCATGATCCTCTTCATCAATATGTCCCTCTTCTTGCACATGCTCCTCTTGGGAATCTATGGATGGTTCCTTTACAAATTTCCCAGTTTTCTTCTTGCCACCTTTGACCACAAACTTGATCTTAGGATTTGAAGACCTGCTGGAGCTTGGAGCATCATTTCTATTTTTGGTCCTTAGCTCTGATTTCTTAAGTATTTGCATTTGGGACTAATCTTTTGATTTGGTAAAGAAAGGCTTCAATTGTATATCCCTTTCATCCAACCAAACATTTGTATTGACCAAGATTGGTTGAAATTAGATCTAGATCACTTCTTTCTGAGACCACTGTATTAAAGGAAGAGGAGAATATGCAATGTTATTTCTTTCATATTTAGCATCCAAAATAGTATCTCCATCCTCCATATCCTTTTGGCTATCAACAAGATCCAATTCCCTTAACTGGTCCAAAGTTAACCTACAAAAATCCATTCTCCTGATCTCCCGCTTTGTTCTAATGTCAGCCCAAATATCTTTGACTTTATGTACATGAGAGAATGCCCTTTTGATTTGGGACTTTGACATGCCTCTATAATCAAAGTTAGATCTTTCCTTGTACAATTTTATTGTCACATGCTGCATTTCTCATTCAATCACCTTAGCCTTATACGAAGTTTGAAAGGAGTACCTTCCAATTGCTAATGGAAATTTGAATCCCAACTTATGGGCTTCCATTTTTTTATTATGAACCACAATAATCTACCTACATAAATCCATTAGAACAATATTATCACTAGGATAACATGGAAGCATACATGGATAGCGAGCAAAGCATCCCACTCTCAAATAGGTAAAAGTTGGAAACTACATATACATGCATCCATATTTGTTTATAGTCTTCCATGCTTCACCAGATACCCTTTTTTTCTCCAGCTCAAGGTCAAAGGAACACATGAGTGGTGCAAAAAAGGAATCATTTGCCTTTCTAAAATTTTTGATACTTCCCTTGAGGGTGATCTGCAAGAAATATTTGAAAACTTGTGTAGCCTTCCTTCCTCCCTTAGTAGTTTATCCTAGAAAATTCCTCATCGATGCTGCAACATAGACCAAATATGAAGTCATGTAAAACTTGTGCATTGCATGCACTTGGGTCAATTTCTCATGGAGGGCATTGTTGATTTCCTCTCCCCAAAAGATTTGTTGTTTCCCTTTCATAATGATTTTGATGTATGCATACATCCAGTCCTATAAATAAAATGAAGTAGGTAAACCATGTACTCTACTAAGAAGAGTAATGAGGTTGTTTACCTCTTCAATGAAATCACTACAAGGATAATTTTTAGACCATCTTGTACCACTTGGTCTAGGAGCCTTCAACCATTTACTGTTGATCATTCTTTTTGCAGAATCAAGATCCTTATCATATTTTTCCTATGCAGATTCCTTGGAAATCTCCACATGTGTGTTTGCACTTGGGCACATGAAAAAATTATCAAAGAAATTTCCATATAATTCCATCACCACATTTTTGTTTGAATCCCTAACTTTCCTGTCATCCTTGTTATAATGAGAAGTGACTTGTAGCACGAACTCTGTATTTTGAGCTGCTATTGGGAATGAAGCCAAAAGGTGTATGTTGCTTTGAATTATTGACTTCATCCCATTGGTTACAGGTTAATTCTCAGTTCTCTCAACAAACTCGGCCATGTCCACATGATCGATCTTTGAATCTCTGATGTCATTCACATTTGATGAAACCAGTATAGGAGGAAGCACACCTTGGTATTTGTACTTCATTACTTTCCCCTTGGAATGAGACATATCAAAAATTGGCAAAAGAGTGGACTTGTAGAAATACAGATGCAAGATCTCAAGAAGCATGTACAAAGAAACTGCAAGACAAGATTAATATATTGTAGATGTTAGGAAAAAATTTTCATTTGGGAAATAGTAGCGATGATTGATAATAGAGTAGTTGAGAAAAAATTGGGGTTTGAGTGCAGTGAATGTGGAAAACGGAACGCAAAGGATTAGCTTGGAAAAGCAGGAAAATTTCTAGTGTTAGGAAAATTTGGCAAGAAATGTGTATATGTGTTGCAAAGTGATGAAACTGCAAGTGGAAATGAAGCTTTGGAAAATGTTGTAATGTTGTTAAAAATTAATGACCTTGCAAGTGGGAAGAAATTTTTTATTGAAAATTTGGTAAAAATTACCAATTTTACAAATGGGTAGATCACCATTGATTACCTTGTTGAATCGTTAAAATTCAATGATTCTACAAGTATCTTTTGTTTTATTTGTTAGATCAGGGAAAAACCTTGATCCTACAAATGGGGTAGAATAAAAACTTTGTTAAGTCATTAAAATTCAACTACTCTACAAAGATCTTTGAATTTGCTTGTTAGGTTGGGAAAAAACCTTGACCTTACAAAGGGGTAGATTTAACATTTCTTGCACAATCGACAAAGATTACCGATTGTGCAAAGTTGGTCAGATTTATTGTATGGTCAAGGAATATCCCTGACCCTACAAGTAGGAATGACATATCACTTGAATTTTGGAAAAAAAATACTGACTCAACAATTGGGAATCTCAGCACCTTGCACATGGGGGGTTTTCCACCGAGTCTACAAAAAGACCATTAGATGTTTTGCAAGGTCAGTGAAAAACCCCTACCCAACAAAGTTTAATTAAGGCAATAACATAATTTGCATCATCAGAAAAAATTGTCGATGGTGCAAATTAGAGGTTCATCTTTGCACATTCAGGAATAAAATCCGCCTCATAATGGAAAAGGTTTTAAGTTCTCTTGCATCAACTGTGAAAACCATCAATGATGCAATGCCAATCATTCATTTTGTGTAAAGCGGTGTATTACCCTCTATCATTCAACTATAAAGACTTTAGTCTACACACATGGGATTTAACAACGCATATACAAAATGAAAGGCAAGACAAGTCATGGGTGGAATTTAAGCTAACCATACACTTGTTTCAAGAGCAATAAAACCATTGATAATACAAATGAACTAGGGCATATGAATGCCTATATTCAAATTGGATAAAAATTGAGGTTCAAAGTATGGAAAAGAACTACTAAACATTGTTGGAAACTAGAGACCCTAGGGAACATAAAAACTAAGAAAGAAACCAAAATTTAAAAGCAGACACAAAACCATTAAATCTAAAGATTAATTAAAATGAGAAACTCTAAACAGAGAAGAAGAAAAAGAAAAGACATACTCAAAAATGAAAATGCATTGATAACCCTAGGTCAAAATCTTGACAAATCCGCTCAAACCACATGCAAATGAAGCCCAAGGTTTCAATTGAACTTGTAGAGGGTTGAAAAAGAGGAATGACAAATGAAATGAGGAAGAAAACAAATAAAAGTGCTTTAAAAGACCAATTAAAAAACATTTAAAACAACATTTTTTTTATCGGTAAATATATTTATATTGATTTCTGAAAAAATATTTTACAATGTTCGCTCCATCTTCTTGCATAGAATCAGAAACCCTAACCCCATAACCACCCACAAACCACCTCAAACCAGATGCTTCAAACCAGACATATCAAGACTAAAAGCCCAACCCTACCACCAACCAAAAGACACCCCATACATAGTACTAGACGAAACGATCACCACCACCCCTACTGTATTCAAGGAAACTTACATAAAACCAAAAAAATAGACCCACCATTGACAACTACCCTTCCGACACCACACCTTCTGCAAGCATATTTGATGAAATCCCAGAGGAACCTGTCTCTTGCAATTTGTTTTCTTTGCCTCCTTCGACTCCCTTCAAGGCTGATCTAAGCACCATGTGGTGTTTTCCCGGAGATGATTTTTTCCTCTTAACCTCTTTCCACTCTGTCTCTGATGGAGAAGAAACCAATGAGTTAGAATCGGCTTCTTTGAGGGACTTCTTCCCACCCAATATACCAACATCCATTGGAATACCTGAAGATGTCATCGATACATCTGTAAATGCTTCATACCTAAAGATCGAGGGGGAAACCTCCACCTTGGTTTCATTTGCTTTGCTCCCTGGCATTAAATCTATCTCTAATGTAGAATCTACCACCTTTGGTAGGTTTGGAGTTGTCGGAGATAGAGAGGAGTTGCCTGCAAGTCCTGAAAGATTTCCCCAGAGTCCAAAACAACTTCCCCAACCTTTGAAGAAGCTTTAATTGAGTAGTGATGAGGGAGAGCCTCCGAACACCAAGAATACTGCTTTTATTTTTTGATGTTCTTGAAGCAAGAGGAGGCCAAGTTTCTAGTATCAAAACACCTTCTACATCTGAAGGGTAAACCTTCATAATCCAAAATTTGAGTCCAACTTTGGTATCCAAACTTGAAAGTGATTTCAACAGGAAGATCCCTTGTGACATCCATGTCCACAAGGATGCGAGCAAATGTTGTATGGGTGAAGTTGGAAGTATCTGAATCAACAACCAAGAAAAAACCTAATGAATCCCCAATCGCCTAAAAACAACCCTCAAACCAGAACTGTAAAGGAAGATTTGGGAGGAAGACCCAAACAGGCTTCACTGAGAAAGATTCAATACTGGGGTTAAAGTCTCAAAACCATGGTTTGAGAAGATGTAGATTCTGCCCCCAACACCACTTCTCCTGTAGTATTGTGTCCCTATCCTACCTGCAATCAAACACCACAATAAATAAACCTTGTGCACAAGGATAAACTTCAACATTACCATTGAGCGTTGGTTGCCATGTCGATGAAATCCACTTGTGCAAATCTGAAAGTTTTGGCCACAAACCATTGAACTGTCCAATCAACGCATTGCTTGTGTAAAATTGTTCCCCTTTAAAAACCTCTTCCTTCAACTTGTTAGGAAAAATCAAGACAGGGGAAGAGTGAGCCTGCTTGATGAGAGTTTTGGGGAAAATCTTCATTGACCCCAACTGAACATTGCCCAAACTACTCTTCTTTGGCTGAACATCCCAAGCCACATGCATACTCTTATTTGACTAATTCAAACCAATAGTAGTGTCCCTATAAGAGGCACCATTAACATTTCTCCCCTCCACCAACTCTACCTCTAAAATCATTGGAAAAAATGTGGGATAAGACACTACTGAATTTGACATCATTTTTCGATGGTCATTCATCGGTCATACGACAAATCTTTGTCGGAAGAGCAAAGAAATGGAAAAAATATTTGCGTCACTATTTTTTCATCGAAAGGCCAACGTCGAATTAAACGTTGAAATAACGGCAAAGAATCGTCGGTCAACGACATCGTGAAATGGCTTGGACTTTCGTCAGAATATCGACGCAAACTTCGCGTATCCACCGACGAATTACACCAGAAGTTCATCGCTAGTTCGATGAAATGGGAAAGCAATAGCATCAAAACAATAGCAAACGTTTGTCACCATTTCGATGAAATGGGAAAGGAGTAGCATCGAAACAACACCAAAATTTTGCCAAACGTGCGACAAAATAGGCAAGTAGTAGTGTTGAAACAACACCAAGAGTTTGTCGACTTTGTGACGAAATTAGCAAGGAGTAGCATCAGAAGAACACCAAAAGTTCATCAAAATTGTGATGAAATGGGCAAGGAGTAGCGTGGTAACAATGCCAAAAGTTCATCGAAATTGTGACAAAATGGGCAAGGATTTACAATGAAACCTTCGTCGCAGCTATAGCAACTTCGTCGAGCCTTTCTGCTGATTCGTTAGTGGTTGTCGTTGAAATTGCGACAAAGCATCAATTTAAAAAAAAAAAAATTCATGGAAATGTACCATTGTGGAGACTGATGACTGATCATATATACAAACTGCATATTGGTTTGATACTTCAAACGATGCATTTCTTATATTGAAAAGTGCATTACCTTATTGAGCTTCTCTTTGTTTCAAGAATAGTTTAATATTCTCTACTTAACAGAGCCAACCGCATGATGGTGGAAGTTCATTTGGCCCCTCCTCCCCCCTCACATCACTCTCAATTCTCCATACCCAATCATATAACATTAATCATTCATTCATCCATTAATAACATATAACATTCATTCATTAACATATAAAATTCATTAATTAACATATTCACATTCATTCATTAACATATAATATTCATTTTTTCAGTTTTACATATTATCAAAAATATGGTTGTAGTGATATGATTTAATCACTTTTTTTTTGTTTCTTTTTTAAAGCTACATAAAGTTGAAGTGGAGTATCATTTTCTAAATCAATATTTGTCCCCCCTTTAGTTGTTCTGCCCTCTGCTCGTGATCTTAATGTATGCATAGTCATCTGCTCATGACGTGGATGCTGCTGCAAGGTGGAATCTGCTGCAATAAGAAAGAAATGTTAAACTGATATGTTTTATTATTATTGTTACAAGTATTTCATTAATTAAAAGAACATTAGAGTGGTTCTCTTTACCTGATGGGTCCACATCATGTTCCTGAACTTTTGTTAGACTCATGCTCAACATGTTGAACATCCTCTAAATCCTAATCTACAGTTGAAACACGAAAGGTTACATTAATTAATACACCAATTGAAATTAAATATGTTTAAGAGAACATGAGGGTGGTCCTCTTTACCTGATGGGGCCAACATCATATTCCTGATCTTCTCTAGCCTGATCATGCTCAACACATTGATCATGCTCTATATGCTCTAAAGTTGAAACACAAAAGGTTACATTAATTAATACACCAGTTGCAATTAAATATGTTTAAAAGAACATTAGAGTGGTCCTCTTTGCTTGATGGGCCACATAATGTTCCTTATCTTGTCTAGCTTGATCATGCTCTATATGCTCTAAAGTCACCGGGATGCACACCATGACCTTCATGCAGACGTGCAACCACCCTCACGAGGCTACATTCCAATGTCATGTCGATTATTATCATTGCTTGAATATTTTAAAACAAATAGGCGTATGGTATTATATGGTGGAAATTAATATTGAATAGATTGTACAAGTATTCAATTTTAAATAAACTTTATTGAGTTTATTTACCTGCGTGTCGGATGCAATGGAAGATTGTGTTTTCCAGTCAAGACTCTTAGGCGTTCAGCCACGGCTCCATAGCCTTGCTGGAAGGAAATCTTCAGGTCCTCTTCTGTGGGAACTCTATTGAATTCAGAGCCCTACATTTTTGCAGAAGATCATGAATTTTGCTTCTATGGTGTGACAAAACCAAAATTGTTTTCAATTTATTATAATTTGGATGCAATATTTCATTTATTGATACTTACAATTCGTGCGGCTAATTTCATATAACCACCAGAGCCAAGTTTGTGTTGTCCATGC